>JAMALN010000483.1:0-78860 GCA_023630115.1 Cutaneotrichosporon sp. PK4640 | reverse complement strand
GCGGGCGCGGGTCGTCTCGTTGTGACGAAGATGGGATTGATGTGAGTGATGGGGAGAGGGCGTGTGATGAAGAGGGGGGTTAAGAGACAGATGTAGGGGAGAGAGAGGGAGAGAGTGAGAGAGAGAGATGAGGTGGGGAGGGAGGGAGGGAGGGGACGAGAGTGATGAGAGAGAGAAGGGATTGTAGGATGGGATGGGATGGGATGGGATGGGATGTGTGGTTGACTGCTGCCAAGTGCCAGGTAGCTACGGTGAGAGTGAGCGTCGTCTGCCCAGGTGTATACAATCAGGCTGTATGCGGACCTGGCGGGCTGCGGGTTGCTCACCTGCGGTCGGCTCCCCTGCCACCTGCCGAGGGAAACGAGCCTTGTTGGGTTGTTGTTACCATCACCTGGTGGCCAAATGCATCTCCTATGCAATTCAGGGTCCACTGTATCATGGTGTCACCCTCCTTGCTCCTCAGGGACAATGACCTCTGGCACCGCCACTCCAATCTTCCCCTGTCCCTGCCCCTCCCCCCCCCCCCTGACGTAGTTTCCAACCCACTTTTTTTTTGCTCCCGTGTCCACCAAGTTGGTCTCCCGGACCTAGGTCCTGCCGGCGGTTAGGAAGCCGCATAGCTCCCTTCTACGGCCGCAACGTCCTCAACCTGATTGTCAGCTGTCTGTTGAACTGAACGCGTGCGTATAAGCGTGCACTTTACGCAAGCACGCGTCGGCGCCGGATCCGTGGCTGAGTGCGTGGACGAGGGTGGGGTGAGCACATGTGGGGTGCGTGTGTACACGGTCCACCAAAGTCGTGCGTGCACAGCATGCACAGGAGGGTTGGGGTGGCCGAGGCCCGGCCGTGCGTGAATCGGCGTGCGTGAATCGGCATGCGAGACGAAACAGGAACCAACAGACCGGCACACCCGGAAGCACACGGCATCCACCCAACCTTGCTAGGAGCCGGGAGCCGAGCAAGCACCCAGAACTCCAGGCCCACGCGCCGCAGTCGTGCACCGCGTCGCGCTGCGCGCGCTGATCGCGCAGTCTGCGAAATCGCAGTCTCAGATCCATGATCTGCACAGCGCACGTCGCGACGAGACGCGCGAAGCGTGCGCCCCCACTGCCGACGGAGGCGCAGGGTGCATCAATGTTCCAGAATAGCAGTCCCTGCGACGCGCCCTTCTCTCCCCTTCCAGTCACCCCACCCGATCGTGAGCACCCCAAACCCCTCGCCCTCGCTCTGCCATCTCCCCTCCCTACACCGATCATGCCTCCAACGTGCGCGACTTCTCACGCCCGCCCTGACCCCCCGATACCCTAACCGCCGCGACCCTGCAGATCCGATTCCAGCGCGTCTCGCGTCTCCCATCGCACACGTCGGTCGAGCTGGACAAACATAGCACAAGCGGCCAAACATCCCAGACAATCATGCTTGAACGTCCCGCCTTCTTGACGACGCCCCGCGCGTCTCAGCGTCCGTGTCCGTGTGCCCCGGGTCCGAGCACGAGGCACACGTCTGCAGAGACGACGCAGCCTGCGCTCGGGGCAGAACGGAGACCCGAGAGTGGTGTTTGGGTTACTGTCCGTCCGTTGAGGTGTGCAAGGAACGCATGCAGGAACGGCGCGACGAACTTTGGCGTTGTAGCGCTACCATTGTCCGCTGGCTCTGCTTAAGCATGCCGTGGTTCTGGGAGGCGGGGGCGAGGTGAGACCGATGTGAGACCGACGGTGCCCATGACTCCAAGCAGCGAACAATGTTTTTTGTCGACTCCGGCCCGCCATCCCCCCCGGTGCCCGCTGTCCGAACCGCTACTCGTGCCTCCGCGCACTCGCCGCCACACTCTGTCGCGTTCGAAGTGGCAGTGTGGCATCAAACTCCGAAAGAAGCAGACCCCGTCGTCGCCAAGATGCCTTGGCACAGGTGAGCCTGACCCAATCCGCCATATGCATAGCCACGGAGATGGCTGGTCGACAGGAACGGGGGAGTGTTAGGCATGATGTTCTTCCTCCGGCGATCAAGGCAGAGACACTGACGGTGCCACTGGGGAGACACTTGGCGGTGTCACTGGGCATGGGAACGCACTGCCGATGTGGGGCGGCGTCAGCGGTGCATTCCGTGGCGTGGCGGAAGACGGCTGGCATGTTAGTGGCGGCGTACGTGGCCATTGTTCTTGGCTGACGCGGCTCCAGCGGACTCCCCTCGGCCCTGTCCTTGTGGCTTGAAGATGGCAGGCCGTCGGCATGCGGCTGGTGTGGCGTGGGCTGCGTCCAAGAATGGCAGCGGCGGTACTGATTCTCCATGACCATCACAGCCACACCCTCGCCGTGAGAGTCACGGCTGGGCATGGATGAAGGTTGCCCCATAAGGTCTGAGGAGCAAACGGACTGGCCGGCTCTGCGGAAGTAAGCAGATGGCCAGCTTCATTCCGAGGCTGAGAGGCTGAGAGGGGTGCAGGTCGCAAACAGACGGTGCGGCCAACACAGCTGCACACAGGCGACACTGGTCACGCTGCCGATCTACCGCTCACCCATCACACACACATCACTCATCACACCCATCACACGCACACCATCCACCCCAATCCCAACTCTCCCCGCCACATGCATCCACTGCACTCCCAGCCCTCTCATAGTGCAGCATCGCATTCCGGCATCTCATGTATACACCGCCCCGCAGCGTCGCATTCCATCAAGGCACCCTTGGCCAAGCGGTAAGGCGTGGTCTTCCGGTGGTTTGCGTTCCGATTGGAGCGCAGCTTCAGGAGTGGCCAAGATCGTCGGTTCGATCCCGGCAGGGTGCTTCTTTTTGGGTTGCGCAAGCTTCTACCCATGCCCAGAGCGCGCAGGAAAGGGTTTGGATTGCCTCGCTGAATTCGGGGGGAAGAGGGGATGGTCACGGCATCGGCGGTGTGCCTGGCCGCTTATCGTGGGTTCACATAAGCACATAAGCCGTTGCGCCAGTTGCAGAACTCACCTGCCAGGCTTGTGTGATCATCTAAGAGGCATCTCTCGCCTGTTTCCTCAGTCGCCTCTCGGGCCCCGACTAGTCACAGTGGCACTGTCTACCGCGATAGGCTGCCTGTACCAAAACGTTTCTGTCAGACCCTCTGACCCACATTGACCCCACCCTCGCCCCAATCTCCACCCCCAGACCCTCGTCCAAGCTCTGCCCGCAGCAAAAGAGACGTCCGTCTCGACGAAGACATGATTCGAACATGCGCTCCCGAAGGAAGTTGATGATTACTAGGCCATTCGAGTCAACCGCGTTAACCACTCCGCCACTTCGCCGTGCTGGTGTGGGTAGCCGGGGCGGGATGAGCCCGCGGCGCCGCGCGCGCAATCATGCGCCAAGGAGGGTAGAGGCTTAGAGGCTCCTCTGCGCGGAAGAGCGGGGAGGAGAAGTATGTGCCGAACGTGGCGGACCTCAACTCATGGACTGCACCTGCGGGCGGGCCCGGGTTCCACCTCCGCCAACTTCAGCCACGAAACCTGCCCCAACGCGCGGCGCGGATCAGATGCTTCGTCCGCCCACAACCAGTGGCCCGAGAGCACCGGTGGAGGCCGCGAGGCCTCCGCGGCCACTCGCAGTACAGTGGCCAGATGTGCTGATCGCCCTCCGCGCAGATTCGCCCGTCCCATGGCCTGCCCCGGCTCCGCGCGGTACTGATGCCCTCAGCTGCCCGGGCAAGGGCGACGATAGTCGGCGCCTCCGCACCGTTGCCAAAGGGATTGGTTCGCCGACGGCGACGGCGCGTGAGGCGGTCCAAGAATGCACCTCACGGATCTGTGGTCGCAGCACCGCGGCCCCGCGGGCTCACGAGCGCTCCAAGCACCGTGGTCATCTGATGGCGCTGAAACTTCAGCCTGAACGTCGGCACCAGCATATGGCTGCACCTTGGTTACGGCGGTTCGGCCGAGTACCCGCACGAGTGGGCGGTCACGGTGACCACATGCAGTCTGATCGATAGAGAGTTTGCGGTCGGATCTAGCGCGGCGATTCCTGCTTCGCCGGCGCCGTCCTGCCTCCCATCGCCGTCACCGATGGAGGAGGAGCTCTTCACCGTGCCTCACAACCGCTCTGGCCGCCGCTCGGCGCGATCGCCTTGACCCAGCGTGTCACCGTACCGGTGCGAGACAGATAGAAGCGAGCGACGCAGGGATGCCCGATAGAAGAAATAAGCCGAGAGCAGTCCGTGCCGGTACTCTGGCGACACACGCGCGGTGCACATCACATGACATGTGTTCCTGGCGGGAACACCGCGGCACCGCGGTCGGAACGCCTGCCGATCACCAGCGGAATCGGCGACGCACACATTCGCCACCCAGCTCCACCTCTCGACGGCAGCACAGCAGCGTGATGTTCCAAACAATGCATCCCACCGGGGCGTAACCATGAACAACAACCTGGTCTCCTATTGTACAACCTCCCCGCGCCCTCCCTGACCAGGGGTACCGCCCGCGCCTGACTGCGTAGATGGGCTACGTCTTACTGCGCGTCCTTGATGCACGCGGCACATGTCCATGCCGGCTGTTCTTGATCCGTTTCGATGTGACTAGGCCTTCTCGTCGACGACCATGGCGCGGCTCGTGTTGTCGCGGCAGCGCTTGAGGAAGCGGACGAGCGGCGTGCCGCCCGTGCCGCGGAGCCCGTCGTCGTCCACCCCGGCCTTGGGCGGGGCGGTCACGGCGGGCTCGTCGCTCGCCCGGCCGAGGAGCGCGAGCACGCGCGGCGAGGGGGCGCGGCGCGCCTGCTGCACAATGTGGCGCGAGACGACGCGCATGTGCTTATCGCGGAAGCGGCGGAGGGCGGCGAGCGCGCCGTCGTAGGCGTCCGCGAGGGCCGGGTGCGTGTCCTGGCGCGCGAGGACGACCGAGCGCAGCGGCGTCGGGTGCGACGCCAGGTGCATGAGGAAGGTCCGGTGCGGGAGCGGCATGTACTGCAGCATGCGCTGGAGGTAGGTGGCCTCCACGACGCGGGGCTGCTCCGCCGGGGTGGAGCCGTCAGCCGGGGCTTCCGGGTGGATGGGGTTGTGGTTGAGGGTGATTGGTGCCGAGTCGGGCTGGACACCCTCGCCCGAGACGGTCTGTGCGTCCTCGTCCTGACGGGGCGCGTGGTCCACGGTCAGGAAGACGTCAAAGGCGTGGACGAGCGACGACTGGCCGGCGGAGGGGCCGGAGAACTTGCGGCCCGCCGACGAACCGATGCGGTTCTCAGCCTCCATGAGGAGGTCGTCGTCGACGCCGAGGAAGATCCACCCGGGCGAGTTGGGGCCTTCAGCGTCCCCACCCTTGAACCAGGGGCGGAGGACGTGGTAGAACTCCTCAGGGTCCACCTCGGTCATCATGCGGAGGGTGATGTCGCCAACACGGTCGATCTGGTCGGCGAGCTTGCGAAGGTAGACGGTGAGGCGGCGGAGGGCGAGGTCGTCGCCGAGGAAGAGCTCGTCGAGCGACTGGCGCATGAGGGAGAGGGCCGCGGCGCCGGCGGCCTCGCACTCGGCCGACACAAGCCAGAAGCCGTCCTCCGACTTGGTGTTGGTGAAGCTGCAGAGGGTCTTGACGGGCGGGTTGTCCGACATGTTGATGCAGCGGGTGAGGTCGTTGGGCTGCACGTTCCAGAGCACCGTGTCGGCGTACGTGAGAACAGGGGGCAGGCCGACGAGGGGCGACGTGGCCAGGAGGGGAACCGAGATCGAGGCGGGGATCTCAGTGGGCGCTGGGACAGCCTTGGGGGTCGCAGTGTGGACGTAGAAGTGGCACAGGAATGCGAGGACCGAGTGGGCGCGACGAAGGAGGGGGAGCGTCACGAGCCCGTCAATGTCCAGAACGGGCATGGAAGCGACGGCGGCACGCCATGCCTCGTCCTCGGGGCGCCCACCACCGAGGCGGACGCCGCGACCAGGCCCGTCGCCAGAGGCAGCGGCAAGGGCGTCCTCCCACACGTCATAGGGGGCGGGGAGACGGGCGACGTTGGCGCTGGGAGGCAGGAAGCCCGTGCGGACGTCGACGTCAAAGTCTGCGGCGGCGAGGGAGGCGACGTTGGGAGCGGAGCCCAGGCCGGCGTGGGACTCGGTGGTGAGCGAGGTGCGCTCGTCGTTGGAGAAGGTGGGGGGCAAGGCCAGGAAGTGGCCGGGCGGGAGGGCAGCTGCGGAGTCTGGGTGACTCATGGTGGGCGAGGGGGGGGCAGGAGGAGTGAGGATTGTAGAGGTAAGAGGTGGTTGACAAGATTATGTACAGGTTTGTGGAATGGGGTCGGGGAGCCACGGGCGCAGGAGTGGGGTTAGGTCAACCCGTAATCGGGGGGGGGGCCTCGAGTCTATTGGGTGATGAGGAGTGGTGATGGGTTCAAATCGGTACGTCGTTCCGATAGTTTGCGTGCTCCGGATGCTGTGTTCCGCTTCAAATATTTTGCTACCGCAGGCTAATCATGCTAATCATCCACGCACCCACTCTAATACCATTCCCCGGATACCATTCCACCGGACGCCCTCGGAAGCCACCTCCGACCCGATGTTTCACCCACTTATGTAAGCAAAAGTATTACCTAATACGGCATGGTTTATGTATCGACTCCCTCCACTTAACCACTGGGTCTTATTTTTGTTTCACCCCCTTGATTAAGCACGCGCCACTTCTTAATTGACCCTCCACGTGATGTTTCGACCAGGGGTGATGTCATGTCATGTGATGCGGGGGTGACCCTGACACGGTGACCTGGGGCAGGGAATGTATGACGACAGAGTGCGCGCATCAGCCATCAGCCATCAGCCATCACTTTGCCATGCTCGCTTTCCTGCCGGTCATTGCCGCGCTGCCGCTAGCCGCTTACCACAACCCGCGTTCGAGTCTGCGCGTCGGGAGCTCGCGCGCTCGTTCGCTTGCTGGTCCTCAACCTTCATCAGGCCCTTGTCCCGCGGGCCACCTGCGTCACAGGTATTTTCTCGCGCAGGCACGTCCCCATGGAGCGCGGCGCGGGCCCCAGTTGTCGTGACGTGTTCAGCATCGGCAGCAGCGAGGCCTGGTCTCGCGTCGTCCCACATCGATACCTGAGACACGAGCACCTCTCATTCCGCGGCGAGCCAAGACGCCCACAAGACGGAGCACCGCGTCGCTTCCACCCGCCGACCAGCCGACGAGACCACGGGGACCCCAACCCCCATCCTTGCGCCTGCGTGGGCGGCCGGAGCGCCGGCCTCTAGACGGCGTCTACATGCTAGATCAGACGCGTCGGCTCCCTCGAATTTCGAAGCGCTCGCTACCCATCCCCACGCACTTGCTCTGGCACTCGGCGCCCCACGCGCCCCGTGTCAGCGTTCTTGGCCCCGTCATGCCCCACATCTTCTCGGCCTTGTTCCCATGGCCGTCAACAACCTTCGTCAGAGATCAGAACGCCGGTGCGACTGATGACGCTGGGGTTGATGGAGCTTCGAAATTCATGGGTTCGAAATTGTGGGTCGACCCGCGGATTGATCGGGATCTGTTGTCGATCCCTCGGCACCGAGGGGCAAATTACGGCACCCGGGAGTGGGGTCTCTGTGGTGTACGGTAAACGCCGAGCCTCGACCTCTGTGTGGCTTTTTGAATTGTAGCGCTCACCAAGGCTGGTCGTGTGCAGTGGCGGCGAATTGCTAGTGCAGTTATGCCTGCAGCCAAGTTGCTGGGTGGCGTCCGTTGGAGTCTTGGGTGCTGGTCCGAGGTCGTGGCCGGCACTTGCATCCTTGCATCTTTGCAGCCTGCGCAAGGTGTGGAGCAGAAACTTGACAAAGTGCAATCTGAATGATCAACCAGACCCTGAGACCAACGTGGGTAAGAGGGGCGGCGGCTTGGCACTCCCGCGTGCATGCCCCGCGCCATATCGTCAGTGTTTCGGTGGTCGCCGTCCTGCGGTGTCTGCGGGCCTGCGCGCCTGCGGTTGGCCCGCTGAACGGGAGACATGCACCCAGAAGCGAGAGGGGGCGCAAGCCAAAGTCTGTGCCTGGACACGGTTGTTTGCAGGCTTGGGCCGCGAGGCTCGATGCAACGTAAGCGAACCGCCAGCAGTCTGCCTCAGGCTCTTTGCCCGCCGGAGCATGTCTGGACCATACGGCTGCCAAGAACCCGCATCGCGGCCCAAGGGATTTAGCGCCTGTTGCCCTCGTTTGGGTCTGCCGACTTGGCATGGCAGCACATGGCCGGGGTATGGACCTGCTGCGCAGGGCGGGCAGCTGCGGGCAGCGTATCAGCGCCCACTTATCGAGATGTGGATCCCCGAGGCTTGGCGCACCCCACAATAGAGCCGGGACGTGCAGAGGCTCAGCTGGGCCACGGGTGAGGGGTGAGGGGGGGGAGATGAGGCATGGGCGGGCGGTTCGGAGCTCTGGGGTGTACCGTGCCGAGAGAGATAGCTGGGCTCGCACTCGATGTGGGTGCGGTGAGGTATCGCAGCACAGACCCCTGGCCCTGGATACCGCTGTTGACTGCACCCACCTGCACCCACCTGCACCCACCTGCACCTCCCACCCATGCACCCGGCCGCCATTGATTTCCCCCCCTTCCTTCCCGTGCGTGCCCGGCGCCACTGCCACTCGCTCGCCCGCCAGTCGGTCAATATAAACTGTGATGCACCGTCTCGTTACCGCCCATCCCCCGTACATCAACAAACACCTTTCTTGTTTCGCGTTCCAAACCAGCCGTCGCGATGACCGACGTCTACGACAGGAAGCAGCAGCACAACTTCGACGTCGAGAAGTCGGACCCCCGCTACTCGGACAGCCAGACTCCGCCCAAGCACTATGAGTCGTACCAGGTCCAGCCGGTGACCGAGGGTCACGAGGAGGAGACGAAGCGTTCGCTCAAGCCTCGCCAGATTTCCATGATTGCCATCGGTGGTGCTATTGGTGAGTGTCGCTTTGCATCGCGGTGTCTGCGGGGGTGGGGTGGTGGCGGATAGAGCTGGGCCGCGGCGTGGAGAGGTGGAGACAGCAGTGAGGAGGGGCACGGGGGGGGGGAAATGTGGTGCGTGTGGTGCGGTGCATGTGGGATGGCCTGTGGGCAGCCCGGGGATGAGCGGTGACGCGCTGTTGACTGGGTTGCCGTTGGGTGGATGGGTGAAGCGGTATGAGCGGATGACGAGAGGTAACAGAGGCAACAGAGTGGCCACAACAGGGGCGCGGGGCCAGCAGATCTGGATTCACCGCCCCTTGACGCCCCTCGACGCCCCTCATCGCCCCCCCATCGCCCCCCGCACTACCCTCATCCCACCATCCACCCTTCCCCGCTGTTCACGTGAGCACCGTCCTGTGCAATCATCCCTTACCCACCCTCGTCCCTGCTCTCCCCGCCAATCGCGCATCTCACTCCCCGGTCAACCTCCGTGGAGCGCTCGCTGTTCTCGGCCTTGCCCTCACTGTCCAACTCCTTTTTCGCCGAATTGGTCCGGCTTGGCTCTCCACGCCAAGCCATCCAAAACGGGTTTTAGGCGGGGTGGAGCGCACAGACCACACGACACCACACTGTCGTGCTCCATGCTCCGGCCGTGGCGGGCTCGGACATGTTGACGTCTGGTCGCCCGAGCATCCGTGCAAAATCTGCATCGATGCCGGGTTGTGCGAGATCGCTTGCGCGACTGTCGAGCACGACGCCCATCGCGAGACGTGTTCAGTCCGATGGAATGGGGATCAGCGGGCGTGACAGCACCAGCTCCAACATTCCGCTCCACACCGCCACTGCCATGATCATTACATGAGCCCACACTAACCACCCAGGAACTGGTCTCGTTATCGGCTCGGGCTCCTCGTTGGCCAACTCGGGCCCGGCGTCGGTCTTCATCGCGTATGTGGTCATGGGCCTGGTGTGTTTCTCGGTCCTGCTGTCCCTCGGGTGAGTACCGTCGCCACAGTGGCTCTCTGGTCGCCCGACCATGCTGACCCGGCAGTGAGATGTCCACCAAGTTCCCCTCCAAGAAGGGTTTCGCCGGCCACGCCACCCGCTGCGTCGACCCCGCCTTCGGCTTCTGCACTGCCCTCGTCTACCTGTGCAAGTACCTCATTCTTTCGCCCAACCAGATCGTCGCTGGTGCTCTGGTCATCCGCTTCTGGAATGCCGAGATCAACTCGGCGGCCTGGGTCGTGATCATGATCGCCTTCGTCGTGTCCATTAACTGCCTCGGCATCAAGTGGTTCGGTGAGGTGGAATTCTGGCTTGTGAGTCTCAACAGTTCCCCGTCGCGCACATGGCTAACCCGCAGTCGTTCATCAAGATCTTGACCCTTTCCGGTCTGATTCTCCTTTCGCTCATCATCGACCTCGGCGGTGTTCCCGGCCAGGAGCGCATCGGCTTCCGCTACTGGAAGAACGGCAAGGCGTTCCTCCCCTACAAGAGCGACGTCCTCGGCACCGGCAGCCTCGGCAAGTTCGCTGGCTTCATCAACGCCCTCGTCCTGGCCCTCTTCGCGTACATGGGCACTGAGCTGATCGGTGTCACTGTCGGTGAGGCCAAGAACCCCCGCAAGACTGTCCCCTCGGCCATCAAGAAGACCTTCTACCGTATCCTCTTCTTCTACATCATCCTCATCCTGCTCGTGGGTATGATTGTCGACCCCACCGGCACCGAGCTCGCCGCCGCCAAGGCCAAGGGTACCGCCGGTGGTGCCTCGGCCTCGCCGTTCGTCGTCGCCATCAAGGAGGCCAACATCAAGGTTCTCCCCTCGATTCTCAACGCCTGTATCCTCCTCTTCACCTTCTCGGCGGCCAACTCGGACCAGTACATTGCCTCGCGTACGCTCTACGGCATGGCCAAGGACGGCCACGCCCCCAAGATCTTCAGCAAGTGCACCAAGCGTGGTGTCCCCTGGGTCGCCTTCATGTTCACCGCGTGCTTCATGGGCCTCGCGTTCCTCGTCGCCGACCAGAACGCCTACTCGGTCTTCATCTACTTCACCCAGTCGGTCACCATCTGCGGCTCGCTCTCGTGGATCTCGATTCTCTCGTCGCACATTGCCATGATGAAGGGCATGCGCGCCCAGGGCATCTCGCGCGACACCCTCCCCTACAAGGCGCCCTTCCAGCCCTACCTGTCCTACTTTGCCCTCTGCTTCACCGTCGTCCTCACCATCTTCAAGGGCTTTGACGCGTTCATCCACTCGCCCAACGCCGCCAAGAACAAGAAGTGGGACTACAAGTCGTTCATCACCCACTACATTGCCGTCCCCGTCTACGTCTTTGGCTACCTTGGCTACAAGTTCTACCACAAGACCAAGTGGGTCAAGCCCCTCGAGATGGACCTCGACTCGGGTGCGCGCGAGTTCGACGACATTGTTGTCGATGACGAGGAGGAGGCCTACTACGCCAGCCTTCCCTTCTGGGGCAAGGTCAAGTGGCAGCTCCTCAACTGGTAGACGACGCAAAACTCTAATAGCTTGTCAACGAGTAGTTTGTAGGTCGGACGGCTGTCTCGATGTAGAATCATTAATTGCACGGATGGTCTGGAGGCCTGGAGGAGACGAGGAGTGAAGACTCTGAAGCGTATGGGGCATAGCTGGTGCCTGAGCGCAATATGGATCTTTTCAAGCTCGTCTGACGTAGTGTATTCAAGGAGAACATGCGCGTTTGAGCGCGTCTGGATTCGTGCCTCCACCCTCCACCTCGACTCACCTCCACCACCAACCAACAACCCACTTCTCCATCCACCATGGCATCCTACACCCTCACACCGGAAGCGTACGCCCTGCCCCTCCTCCACGCCGCGGCGCACCCCGAGGCCGACGTCGCTGGCCTCCTCCTCGGCCGCGGCGTTGAGGTCGTCACCGCCCTCCCTGTGCTGCACCGCTACGCCGCGCTGAGCCCAACCCTCGAGCTCGGTATCGACATGGCCCGCGCATGGGGCAAGAAGCAGGGCCTCGACGTGGTGGGCTACTACGAGGCCCGGGTATCCGGGAGCGGGCGCGTCGGCGAGGCGGTGGGTCGCATATAGGCAACGCTGATGGCAGGTGCTCGCGGCGCTGCGGGCCGAGGCGCCAGCGCTCGGCCTCGTGCTGGAGAACGACAAGCTGCGGACGACCGAGGCCGTGTACTCTGTGCGTTGAGGGGTGGCGGAGTTGCGAGGAACGAGCAAGCACAGCCACTGACTGCAGACGAGCCCCGCGGGCGCGAGCGTCGCGTGGCCCTCTGAAGCGGTGCGCGCTGGCGCGCTCGAGCTCGTCCGCGCGGAGGGCGTGCAGACGCTGCTGCGCGATCTCGACGACCACCTCGACGACGCGCGCAGCGACTGGCTGGGGAACGAGGCGGTGCGCGCCGCCGTCGCGAAGCTTGCATGAGGCCAGGGAGGGGATGATGTATCGGTTCACGGTGCCGTGGCGCGCATGCGTGGCGTGGAGAAGCTCGGCGGCGGACAAAGGTGGCCGGCGGGGTGTGTTCCTGCACCCCTCCGCTCGCCCTGCATCGTCTGATGGCGGCCACCTTCCCCAGTCCAGTCAGCTGCTCACCTTATAACCTTCCTCGTGTCTGATGCCCACTCACCTTCTCTCCACTTCTCACTCACCACCTCCCAGGCCACCGTTTCCTTGCTCGTCAACCTTGACCGTGAGTACGCGTCCACGACGTGAGCTGACGCGTAGCACCCATCACACCCCTGCGCCCATCCTCTCCCTCTGCCGTCCACCCTCTCCCCTTGTCTTGCCACTCTCACACCCGACACCTTCCTCGTCCCGAATGACAGCCGACGCCGAGGACTCCCGCCAGAAGGCCATCAAGATCAAGGAGGGCGTCGTGGCCGCGCTCGAGATTCACGTCCTCGACACGCGCAACGCCATCAACCGCCCCCATTTCAAGGACAAGAGCCCCAAGGAGGTGCGCGAGGCGTACCATCAGGTGGCGAAGCGCGTGCTCGCCGCCGAGAAGGACACACTACTCCAGCTCGGCAACAACATCCCCGTCGACGTCTACGGCAGCCGCGAGGACTTGGAGGCGGCCGTGCAGGAGAAGGAAGAGCTCGTCGCCACCCTCAGGCGTCACGTCAACTACACCGAGGACCGCTACAAGTTCGAGTACACGCGCGAGACGAAGAACAGCGAGAAGGTGGTGCGCGAGTACGCGGGCGCCAAGCGCGCCCTCGAGGGCGAGGAGGACGCGCTTAAGCGCCTCCGCGCCGACCTCGGCCTGCTCACCGGGGACGGCCCTCCCTCCGCCCCCTCCACGCCCGGCCTCCCTGATGAGCCGAGCAAGCGCCACCTCCAGGACGTCTCGCGCTGGGTCACGTCCGTCCTCAAGGACGCCGACGACGGCTCGTCCAGCGAGAGCGACACGGAGGTGGAGGTCAAGCGCGCCCGCTTCCTCGAGCGCACCCGCTTCCCTGCCGTTCCAGGGGACGAGAGCGCCGTCCCCGGCGAGCAGGCCAAGGTCACCGGGGAGTCCGAGGCGCCCGTGCAGACTGCTGGCCACAAGCGCCTGCATGAGGACGAGGACGAGGGTGGGGCTGAGGTGAGTTGCCTTCGCGGTGCATGGCTGACCCACCAGTCCCAGCGTTCGGTAAAGGCTCGCGTCGACGACGCTGGAGCCAAGAGCTCGACGCCCAAGAAGAAGTCGCCCAAGCCCAAGGGCAAGGCGAGCAAGCGCAACAAGCCGGTCAAGGCCAAGAGCCACCCGGTCGTGGAGAAGGACGAGGACGGCATCGAGGTCGTGTTCGAGGAGTCCGACGGCGAGGAGGCCGGAGTCACCGAGCGCGCTGAGACTGCCACCGAGCGCGCCACCGAGGCGGCGCCAGCTATCCACGATGGCGAGGCGGTGGCGGCGGTCGAGGGTGATCTTTAAGGGGCAAAGGGTGGGCCGGCATGGGGCTCAACCAAGGCGAGGAGCACGTCAAAGGCGACGTCCACCAGTGTCTGAAAGCGTAACTGCAGTGATGTAGGTGCTCCATGCACGCATGCACGTATAATCGTAGCTGGTGACCTTCCTCTGGTTGCGGGGGACAACCTTCCCAGCAAGTCCAACTGGCCAGTGGGCACCTTCCTCGCCGGTCCAGTCAACCTCTTGCACCTTCGTCCCCTCTGACGTTTCCACCTTCTCTCCATCACCCATCCCACCTTGTTCACTACTCTATCCCACCCCGCCACTCCCTCTCGCTTCTCGGTGAGCTCCGGCTGCCTTGCAGAGCTGACCATCAGCGTCGTGACTGCACCTCGCCTTCGTCCCTCGCCTCACAACCCCGCCCACCTGCCATGTCCGAGCACGCCCGCCAGAAGGCTATCATCCTCAAGAAACACGTCATCTCCAGCCTCACCATTCACCTCGCCGACGTGTACGAGGCCGTCATCTCCTGGTCCCGCTACCCGCAAGCCAAGCCGCCCGGAACCAACACGACGTACCAGCAGGCGCGTGAGGCGGAGCACGCGGCGATCAAGCGCATGATCGTGGCGCAGGAGCTCGCCCTGTTCCGCCTGGAGAAGCGCATCCCCACGCTCCTCCGCAGCCGCGAGGCCGTGGAGAGGGCCGTCCACGAGACGAGCGCGGTGGTTGGGGCCCTCAAGCGCCACATAGAGAACGCCAAGCTCCGCTACAAGTATGACCACAAGCGCGGGACCAAGGTTGCGGAGAAGGCCACGAAGGAGTACGCTGCCGCGCAGTGCGCGCTTGACGAGGAGCAGGAGGCGCTGCGCACGATGCGCGACACTCTGGCGGAGGAGTACCTTCCCTCGATCCACGACAAGTACGATAGCGACTCGGAGGGCTCCGTGAGCCACGCGGGTGTCGACCACGACCAGTCGACCCACAGCAGCAACACCGGCAGCGACCCCGCCCCCGTTACCCCGATGAGCCTCGCCAGCCACGCGGACACTGTGACGGTGCTCTCCCCTACGCAGGAGGCCGGCATCCGCGACCTTTCGGCGATCGCCGAGCAGCACCTTCTCGAGTCTGCTCTTGAGAAGCTCCCGAACGCCCCCCACAAGCGCCCCCGCGACGAGGATGAGGTCGAGACCGAGGTCGAGACCGAGGTGAGCTCAGGTGAAGTGAAGGTAGCTGACACACCAGAGCGCCCGCCCGACTAAGGTTCTGGCCGGCGGCGGCCGTGCCGAGCGCACGACGGGCAAGGCCGCCGCCCCGACTGGTCACAGCGAGACCGCGAGCAGTGCCGAGCACGACGAGGAGACCAAGACTGAGAAGGACCAGGCGGCGGACGCCGATAAGACGGTGATTGGCACTGCCGAGACCGAGTCGATGAACATCGGCATCAAGACTGAGGCGGTCGGCGGCCCCACCAAGGCGGAGGAGGGCGAGGGGGGCGAGGTGGAGGAGGATAAGGTCATGAGTGACACGGAGGACCAGAAGCCGACCATCGTCGCTTCCGACACCGCTGTCAAGGTCGAGCGCGATGAGGGGTGAGGCCATGGGCCTGGGGATGACGAGGTGAGGCGTGTCGTGGTTAATAGATCAGAAACAGTGTCCAGTGTCAGAATAGCAGTGTCCGTAGTGTTGTAAGTGCCTCATGCACGCTGTTCGCCAGCTCGCTAGGAGGGCAGTCACAGCCACCTTCCTCGCCTGGCTCCTGGGCGAAGAACCGACCTTCCCCGCCACTCGTCACCTTCCTCGCCTTTGATCTCACTGCCTTTACATCACTCACAATCCTCTCCAGGCTTCTACGTCCCTCCCCCAGCATCCAGGTAGGTTCTTGCACGTATCGCGATGCTGATCCGTGGCCATAGCCTCGTCAACGACCATCACTTCCTCACCCCACCCGACCCCACCTCACCCTCCCATGATGCCCACGTACGGCTCCCCCTTCGCTGACCTCGGCCGCGCCCTCGAGCCCGCCGACCGCGCCCTCCAAATCGCGCGCAAGGAACGCCTCGTCGCCTGCCTCGAATCCCACGTCACCCACCTGCACGACGAGGTGCTCGCCCACGAGCCCGCCGGCACCCAGGCGGAGGCGTACGCGGCCCTGTGCGACGCGAACCGCCTCCTCGACGAGGAGAGCCTGGCGCTGTTCGCCCTCGGCCAGGGCGCCGAGGTCCAGACCACCGACCGCACCGAGCTCGTCGCCGCCCTCCACGCCCACCTCGAGAACACGCGCGCGCGGTACAACTACGCCCGGCGATGGGGCGGGGAGAAGGAGCGGGGGGAGTATGCAATGGCGCGCGCGGCGTTCGAGGGCGAGGTCGAGAACCTTCGCGCGGAACATCCCTCTTGTCCCCTTCCGTCCTCCACCTTCCCTACCCCCGGCGATCTTGACATTGACGGCTGGTCCCTCGATGACGGCGAGGACGGGGGTGAGCGTCCGAGCGCGGGGGTTAGCGGTGGCAGCGCGTCGAGCTCCCACTACATGCCCTGCGACCCCGACACCGAGAGCGACCTTGACACCCCGATCATTCCGCCCAGGAGCGGGCGCACGCAGCCGGCCACCCCGCATATCGCCGGGGCCCCTCTGGACCCGGAAACGAAGCAGCTCGCGGAGTCTACGACTGTGCTCGGGAAGGCGATGTACATCCGTCCCGCCGACGAGGCTCAGGTTGAGGTCAGCTGACATAGCGGACGCAGCTGACATGCCAGCTTCAGCGCGCCCCCGAGGTTCGCGCCACGACGAGCAGCAAGATCGCCAAACCCGAGCGCCAGCCGAGCGCCAAGACCAAGCGCCAGGCCACGGCGCGCAAGGTCAGCCCGTCTGGTGCAATCGAAGGCGTGTGCGCTTGGAACTTTGAGGCGGCAAGCTAAGCAGAGAGGCAAGGATCTCGGGGAGGGATGCACCACCCAGAAGGACGTGACCTCCGTTGCGCGAGAGGCGTCACGGTCCCTGACGCGCCGAGCAAGCCCAGCCGCCGGAGCTGGGTGAGAGATTGGTTCTGAGCAAGATCAGTGTAGGTTAGTGTCATGTCTGTCGTGTTGTAGAGTTGTGTGCGTCATGAATTCGATGCCGTAGCTCTTCGCGTGTGGTCGACAAGGTGGCGAAGCCCGCTGTGGCAAGTCAGATCTCAGCGACAACTACGGAGGAGGTATCTCTACTCGGATCCTCGGAGTACGCCGTCTGCACCCCACGTGGACGCTCGACCGGCACCAGACATGGCGCGACACATGGCCACGCCCGGTGCCACCACCCCAACGACTGCGTCCCGGGTAAGAGCACGAGGGGGTGGTCCAGCACGCGGCCGAGCGCGGGCGGCCTCGCGCGCGACCCGCATGGATTCTGGTTCAGCGCACCCGCTGGCGACTCACGAATCTCGGCGCCGGTGTGAATCGGCCAGGCCGGCATCCACTGTGGCTGTCGGTGTCGGCCCCCGACCACTTGCCCTACCAACTCCCCAAACTCCCAGACGCTGGCTGCGTCGTCTGCGGGCGCGGCCTCAGCACCCGCTCCGTTGGGCTCGGGGGCGGCTGGAGGCACCGCTGTCGCTCAGATCCAGCGGCGGCGGTCGTACTGCTGGGCGACGCGCTGGCGCTTTGCCGCCCGGACGTCGCGTATTCGCGGCCCCGCTGCGGCGGTGGTCGGGGGGGTAGTCGCCGTGGTCGCGATTGGCGCTGGGTCGAGGCGGGTCACGTCTCGGTGCGCACGAGGCGCGGGCTGCGGCCCTTGTCCCGGCGCAACCTGCCTCCGCGGTGGGCCCGGTCTGGTCGCCCTGGAGGATGGCGGGGGCATCTGGAGCCGGCGGGGTGTGTTCACGGTGTAGCGCGTAAGACGGTGCACGATGGAGGAATGGGTGTCAGTGGATTCAGTTTCGAGCGCGCTGCTGACATCTCTGTCGCGGTTTGTCCATCAGTGGATACTAGCCAGCCATGAAATGAGCATTCCTTCACCGTACCGTCGTGTGACCCGATTGAAGTGCACCGGCGGCATGGAACATCGATCACAGCCACTCTACCTCCGCCCCCTACCGTCGCCATCTGCGTGGCCACGTAGCCCGTGTCAAGAAGTCCTCGTCTGGGCACATGACCCTCCCCGCGCGGACTCGCGGGTAGTGTCCAGAACCGACTTGCTCGTCGGTCTCGTTTCAGGCGGGATCTGAGATCGATCCGACGCCTCGGTCCATCACGTCCACACAGACACAGATCGGGCGCGGCGCGCGGCGATCACGCCTCGGCACAGTCTGCGATACCCGCCTACCGGCCCAGAGGCCTCCACCCACCCAGGGGGCAGGGCGGCCCAGCCCTCCCCACAACGCCCGCATGCCCGGCACCGCGCACGCACGTGAGCACGAGACAACGTGGGAAGGTGGGGGAGTGTGAATTGAGGTGTTGAGACGGCGTGCATTATGGGGATCGGCGGGGGCGGTTACAGACGGCGTGCGCGGCGTGGGCCCGACATGCGATCTGCGAGCTGCAAGGGCGCCGAGGGGTAGGGGGAAGGAGGGTGGGAGAGGGTGGGAGATGGCGCACGATGGGCACGAGTGGCGCATGGCGCAGAGTGACAAAGGCGGATGCGATGGTGACCGGGGTTGGTAGAGTAGGGGTTTGTGGCCATGTTGAGCCAATGTTGCTCCCATTACCCCATTTGAATAGGTTGTAATGCATCGCTTTAGTATCTGGAGTAGTAACCCCTGGCACGCTCACGGTTACTGCGGTTACGTAGTCTGCCATTCCACCCACCCACCCTGCACCCTGCATCCATCCAGTCGCTCTCCATCCCATCCACCACATCTCCTATCCACCCACCCACCTACCACACCATCCTCCTCCATCCATCTACCCATCGCCATCCTACATCTACAACAGCTCACCACCCATCCTTCAATGGCTTAGCCATGGAAAGGTCCAGTCCGCTCTCCCCGCTCCTCGCGGATGAGCTGGCGGCCAAGGCGCGCCGCAAAAAGGTCCGCGTCTTCGCGCAAGACTCGTCATCAAGTGACGACGCTCCCGTACCAGAGGCTTCTCCCGCGGACGACAGTGCATACCCCCGCCCCGCGCCGCTGACTCCAGGCCATCCAGGGCATCTGCGCAGCTCGTCGTACTCGGGCCCAGCGCAAGTGACGCGCATGCCATCGAACGTCAGCAAGCTCACGCGCGCATCAACGTTCCGGTCCTCCCCGGCGCCGGTGGCCGGACCCAGCACATACGGGCGCAAGCGCAGCGACTCGAAGCACCAGCGCTCGAGCAGCATCCGCGCGAACCGCCCGCGCGAGGTCGGCGGCTTCTGGCGCTTCGACGAGGACGACAACCCGAGCCGCGGGTTCGACTGGGGCTCGGACGATGACGACAACGACTCGCTCGACGGCACTAGACCCGCCAAGATCTCCGAGGCCGTGAGACGCGCTGCCCACGGCGAGGACGGGCAGTCGCTCATCCTGGCCACCCCGCCACCCGATGCCGCCGGACCCGAGACGGACGAGGGCAAGGAGCGCCTCGAATGGCAGAGCATGCTCGCGAGCGTGCTGGGCGGCGACATCCTCAAGGGCGAGAGTAGCCGTATCGGCGTGGAACGCCCCAGCAACGAGACGTACCGCAAGGCGCTGGGCCAGAGCCTGTGGTGGCAGCTGCGCGCGCGCTTGCGCAATCGCACCGAGGAGGAGGAGCGGCGGCGCGTCGAGCAGCGCCGCTCCAGAGTCGTCGACGTCGTCCTCGAGGAGATCGAGAACTTTACCGTCAAGAAGGACTCGGACGTGAGCGCCCTCGACCAGGTCGCATACATCCTCCAGAAGCTCAGCGTCGTCGAGTCCCTGTATCCACACCAGCACGCCTTCCGCACCGATAAGCCACTGTACGACTCGGAGGCGTTCCAGCAACGGATCGACGCCCTGTCCGCGTGGTACTCGGTCGTCACACAGCTGCAGGCCCAGCTCACTATCCTGCAAAAGTGGATCGGCACGGAGGATCTAGACATTACACGGCCAAACACGACCAAGGAGAAGGCCCTCGTTGGCAAGTCGACCTTCCACCCCCTCGACACCAAGGCGCGTGCGCACGCAAACGACCTCGCTGCCGACGACTCGACGTTCGTCGACCGTGTCCTCAAGGAGGACTCGTTGAGGCGCACATTCGAGAAGCGCATCTTCCTGGATCTGCTGGCCATCACCCAGAATGCGAAGCAGACGGTCATCGCCCACTCGCCCTGGCTTACAGAACTACAGCTCCCCGACTTCCAGTACGAGCTGCTCCGCATAATCTCGTTCCCGGGGCGACTCATCACAGAGGCGCTCAAGACGCGGTTGCGCGCGGCCGAGCGTTTAACAGATCCCAACGACATGGTGGTAGACGACATGTGCAACAGCTTCAGGTCGTCCGTCTCGCTCTGCATCATCATCCGACGACAATACGAGGAGATTGTCGCCCCAGACCCGGACCAGCGCTGGAGCATACCCGACAGCTTCCCAAGCGAGTACCGCGAGGCCGTACTCCAGTGCATCAAGATGTTCTTCAAGCTCTTGCACTGGAAGTTGCGAAACGGCAACAAGGCGGTCTACTTCCGCGACACGGACGTGCTCGAAGACGAGTGGGAGTTCCTCTACGACGCCTCCGAGGCCATAGAGGGCGTCGACCTCGTCGTGGCCGAGAGCTTGTGCAGCCTCACGCACAGATTGATGGGGCGCGTCATCGACTACTTTGAGGAGCAGTTACGCATCCCCGTCCCGTTGGAGGAGTGGCCCGCGGTTCAAGCAGAAATCAGGGCCAAGGAGGAGGCGGATCGGGCCCGGCGGAAGGCGCTCGGCAAGGAGAACGACAAGGAGGAGTCGAAGGATAAGCGCCGACCCATGAACACCGAGGAGATGGTCGCGTGGTACGCCAAGATTCTTGACGCGATCAAGATGCGCTACCGCAAGCTGCAGCGGTTCGCGCGGCGACTCACTCACCGGTTCGACAACTCGGCCGAATACACATTCGAGGACGAGGACACGGACCTACTCATCGAGCGCCTGTACGAGTCTGGCCACTTCCTCGTGTACACCCACACGTACGAGGAGCAGGGCACGTACGTCTTCGCCGACGGGTCGCTGTGGGAGCGCAAGGACGACGTCAAGCAGCTCCTGTTACGGGCGTTCGCCCTCAACTTGGGTGGGACCGCCCACGGGAGAAGACTCGAGCCGACCGACGGGCTGATGAGCGACGGCGAGGAGGAAGAGGACGACGAGGACGACGCGCGGTACCTGCTGCTCGTGTCTCCACGACAGTCATTCGCCTGGACTGGCGCGGTGATGACGCTCGAGGTCCCCAACCCCATCGACTTCCGGCTCGACGACAGCCGCATCCGCCTGATCGCCGACGGGCCCATGGCGCGCCTCAACTACTGCAAGATGTACTTTACGCGCTCGTTCATCGACTTGGAGAACGAGGGCCCGCCCCTCTTCGAGCCACGGTGCATCGTCGAGGCGCAGGCACATCTACCCAAGGTCAAGCGGGAGCTGAAGCGGATAGCACGGGCTGCGCACAGGCTGTCCGAGTGGATCATCGAGTCGGCCGCGCATGTCAGGAAGGCTCTGAGAGGCAAAACTGGCACACAGGACTTGATCGAGAACTGGTACCTGTTCGCCAGTGACCACGGGCATCGCGTCGCGGTGCACATGGACTCGCAGGCCTGGGCGCGGTTCTCACGGTTACTCATGAGACTAGCAATCTCGTGGGTGTCGTTCATCTGCGACAACTGCGACCCAACAGACCGCAAGACGTTCCGCTGGACGGTCAACGCGCTCGAGTACGCCATGTTAATGACGCGTGGTAACAACATCCTCCACTTAACCAAGGGGGAGTTTGCCCTCCTCCGATCCAAGGTTGCGAGCTGCATGACCCTGCTTATCAGCCACTTTGACATTCTGGGTGCGCGCTCGAGCATCGAGGCGAAGAAGGAGGCCGAGAGGCTCGAGGCCGTCCGCCGCATGGCGCACATGTACGAGCTAAACGACGAGGACGACTACCTCCTGCCTAGAACGCCGTCGCCGTGGAGCGGGAACAAGATGCAGGCCAACATCGACCGCTCCCTCCGTCTGGTACGGGAGGATCGCCTCGCGACGATCAACGAGCTCGACGCTCGCCTCGCACTGCTCAGCGGCGACCAGCACCTCATCGGGCGTGTGCTCGACGAAGAGGTCAGCGAGGACCGCGCGCTCGTGTTCCTCGCGGCCAGCTCGAGCAACATCTCCCTGCGCTGGCAGCAGGGCGGCTACATTGGCGGCGGCGCCAACGGCTCGGTCTACCTGGGCTTCAACCTCGACTCGGGCGGCATCATGGCCGTCAAGGAGATCCGCGTCCAGGACATCACGAACTCGCCCGCCTTATACAAGCAGATCAAGGACGAGGCGGACGTGATGCAGATGCTCAAGCATCCCAACATTGTCGACTACTACGGCATCGAGGTGCACCGCGACCGCGTGTACATCTTCGAGGAGTACTGCCCCGGCGGTTCGCTCGCGAACATCTTAGAACACGGCCGCATCGAGGACGAAGAGGTCACCAGCGTCTACGCGTTCCAGATGTTGCTGGGCCTCGAGTACCTGCACTCGCGAGGCGTTGAGCACCGCGACGTCAAGCCGGACAACATCCTGCTGGGTACGAACCAGGTCTTAAAGTATGTCGACTTTGGTGCTGCCAAGGTCATCATTAAGGGCAACCGCACCATGGCCAAGACGCGCGCTCTCAACAGGGGCGGACAGGCCGGCGAGGGCCCGGCAGTGATGAACTCGTTGGCAGGCACGCCCATGTACCTCGCGCCCGAGGTTATCAAGGGCGGCACTGGCCGTTTAGGCGCGTCGGACATCTGGGCGATGGGCTGCTGCATCCTCGAGGTAGTCACGGGGCGCAAGCCGTGGTCGAACCTCGACAACGAGTGGGCTATCATGTTCCACATCGGCATTGCGACGCAGCACCCGCCGCTGCCGGACCCAGGGCAGATGAGCCCCGAGGGAATCGACTTCATCCAGCAGTGTCTGACGCTCGACCCGATGAAGCGTCCGACAGCCGAGGAGCTCTTCAACCACCCATGGCTTGCCCCTCTGAAGGCGCTGGTGAGTCACCGCGAGATGTCGTGGAACTGACAAGCAGCGCGCCCAGCAGGAGGTGCTCGGAAACTCTCCAACGGTCTCAACGATGCCGTCGCACCTCAGCAGCATGAGCTACGACTCGCCGAGCGACTTCCCGCTCCTGGGACAGGACTCGCCGTCCCCCTCTATCGGCTTGGACCAGCCGCACTACCCACCCGTCCACCACTCGCCGCTGGTACACGCGACGACGGCCGACTCGGGCGTCACCCCTTCGCCGGCGCCCTCGACGCCCGCAGTCACGACGCCGGGCACACAGGTGCCGACCTGGGCCGGCGGCATGCTGGACGCTGCCCACCCATGCGAGGCCAAGCCGGTCCCCGCCGCTCGCGGGCCAGTGACGATAGTGTCGCCGCCGTCTGCCGCCGAGACGCCGGAGACCGGGCCTACCGAGCCCCTAGACCTGGACGGCACTGCAGAGCAGGCGCCCCTTGCCCCTGGGCTCCCTGCCGAGCGCAGTGTGTCGGCTCCTGCGGCCGTCGATGGGCTTCCGGTGTCGGCACGCGAGGCCCCGAGCGTCAACTTTGCTCCACGCGAGGAGGAGCACTGAGTCTTGAGTCGTGGTTCATGGTCATAGGTAGCATAGGTACCGCTGGGATTTCTTGGGTTCACTAGCTAGCTAGCTAGTTTGTTTGTGCTGCATGTGCTAGCCTCTATGTATGTAACCTGTGCCACTCGCCACTGCCACAGCCACTCGCCACCCAACAGTTCGAGCTCGCGCTCAGTCAAGCTGCGGCGTTTTGCGGGAATGGGGAGTGTGGCGTGAGTTGGAGTCGGTCTGTGCCTGGGGTTGAGGAATTGCAGGATTTTGGTTCCGTGGGTCGAGTCGCGCGCTTTGGTGGCGTGTCTCAGGTGAGAAGACACAGAGATCGCGTGGGGGGGGGGGGAGGCTCTGGCACCAGGCCCCGCCCACGCACCCACGCACCCCTCCCCCACCCGGCCACCCGGCTGCGTCGTGTTGTTCAGTGCAGTTTGATTCTTCTCTTCTTCTTAACTAGCTAATCCCTACGAGAGAATCGCTAGTTGCATCTCAGCGTGAGTCCCCTCCCTCGCACCCCGCCTCGCCACTCCGCTCCCCATCGCCGTCGTCGACATCCAAGGCCGCACTCCATCCCCCACCAACGACTGCAAGCGCAAGGTCGTTGGATGGATGCCTTGGGCTTGTGAGCGGCGAAATTTCTCTGGGTGGTCAATTGGGCTGCTCGTCGCCATTCATTGTCCCACCACCATCCGCCTACATAACCACCTTCCCCCATCCATCCTTTCCTCTCTTCTCTTTCATCCATCACCTTCCTTCCTTCCCCACCACCCCATCCGCATCCTCTTAACCAGCTGTAGCTAACCGCTTCAGCTCCTAAAAAAACCCACGTCAACGCCTCACTAAACCTACGTGGTCGACCCACCCAGAAAACTACAAAAACCAAACATCACCTCCCTCGCCATGTCGTCCGACACTGCTTCCCCCGCCCCCGCCGCGGCCGCGCCCGCCTCGCCCACCCCCGCTGCGGCCCCCGCCCCCGCCGCTGCTGGCTCGGCCCCCGCCCAGCCCGCGCCGACCTCGACCACCGGCCAGCAGCAGCCCGGCACCTCGGCCTCGCTCTACGTCGGCGAGCTCGACCCCTCGGTCACTGAGGCCATGCTCTTCGAGATCTTCAACATGGTCGGTCCCGTCGCGTCGATCCGCGTCTGCCGCGACGCCGTGACCCGCCGCTCGCTCGGTTACGCCTACGTCAACTACCTCAACTCGGCCGACGGCGAGCGCGCCCTCGAGCACCTCAACTACTCGCTCATCAAGAACCGCCCCTGCCGCATCATGTGGAGCCAGCGCGACCCCGCCCTCCGCAAGACTGGCCAGGGCAACATCTTCATCAAGAACCTTGACGACAAGATTGACAACAAGGTGAGTAAGCGCGCCCGAGTGGCGCAAGGTGGTCGAGGGAAGGTGGCAAAAGTGGGCCGTTGCTGACACACACAGGCCCTCCACGACACGTTCGCTGCGTTCGGTAACATCCTCTCGTGCAAGGTCGCTACCGACGAGAACGGCAACTCGCGCGGCTTCGCCTTTGTCCACTACGAGACTGGCGAGGCTGCCGAGGCCGCCATCAAGTCGGTCAACGGCATGCTTCTGAACGACAAGAAGGTCTACGTCGGCCACCACGTCTCGAAGAAGGAGCGCCAGTCCAAGGTCGAGGAGCAGCGTGCCAAGTTCACCAACGTCTTCATCAAGAACCTCGACCCCGAGATCGACCAGGCCGGCCTTGAGGACCTCTTCAAGCCCTTCGGCGAGATCGTCTCGGCTGCTCTTGGCAAGGACGACGAGGGCAAGGGCAAGGGCTTTGCCTTTGTCAACTACGTCTCGCACGAGGCCGCCAAGGCCGCCGTCGACGAGCTCAACGACAAGGACATCAACGGCCGCAAGCTCTTTGTCGGCCGTGCCCAGAAGCGTGCCGAGCGTGACGAGGAGCTCCGCCGCCTCCACGAGGAGAGACGCCTTGAGAACGAGTCCAAGACTGCCGGCGTCAACCTCTACGTCAAGAACATGGACGACGAGTGGGACGACGACCGTCTCCGCCAGGAGTTCGACTTTGCCGGCACCATCACCTCGGCCAAGGTCATGCGCGACGACAAGGGCGTCTCCCGCGGCTTCGGCTTCGTCTGCTTCTCGTCGCCCGACGAGGCCACCCGTGCCGTCCAGGAGATGAACGGCAAGATGATCGGCACCAAGCCCCTCTACGTCTCGCTCGCGCAGAAGAAGGAGGTCCGCCGCCAGGCCCTCGAGTCGCAGATGCAGCAGCGCAACGCTCAGCGTCTTCAGTACGCCGCTGCCAACGGTCTCGGTGGCCCCCAGGGCTACATGCAGACCCCCATGTACGGCTACCCCCCGATGGGCCCTTACGGCGGCCCCATGATGCCTGTCCGCGGCGTCGTCGGCGGCTACCCCGGTGCTCCCCCCATGATGGGCGCCCGCCCCGGTGCCCGCTACCCCTCGGGCCAGCCCGGTGCCCCCGTCCCCATGGGTTACATGCCGCCCAACGCCCAGGGCGCTTACCCCGGCATGCCTCCCAACTACCCCGTCCGCCCCGCCGGCAACGCTCGTCCCCCCACTGCCCCCGCTGGTGCCCGCCCCGGCTCGTCGCCCGTCGGCGCCCAGCAGGGTCTTCCCCGCGGCCAGGTCCCCGCCGCCCGCCCCCAGGCCGAGGGTGCCGCTCCTCAGCCCCGCCTGAACGCCCAGGCTCTCGCCCGCGCCTCGCCCACTGAGCAGAAGCAGATGCTCGGTGAGGCCATCTACCCCCTCATCCACGAGTCGCAGCCTGAGCTCGCCGGCAAGATCACCGGCATGCTCCTCGAGATGGACAACGCCGAGCTCCTCCACCTTGTCGAGTCGCCCGCCGCCCTGACCGAGAAGGTCGACGAGGCCCTCCGTGTCCTCGAGGACTGGGGCAAGGAGGGCAAGGAGGGCGAGGACAAGTCGGAGGAGGAGGCCGAGGCCAAGGACGAGAAGAAGGACGAGGAGAAGAAGGAGTAGATCCGCTCACTCTCACCTTCCTTTGACTCTGCCCCTCGTTCCGCTCCCATCCTTCGCTCCACCATCCTCGTCCCCGTCTACCACTAGTTCTTGGAAGAGACCCTCGCCCCCCACCCACCCACCCCGTTCTTCCTGTAAGAACTCATACCCGCCATCTGTGTACATCTCTCCCCATGGCTTATCTGGCACCCCCTCCCTATATAGCCGCCAGACCTTTCCTCTTAGACCGCGCACGTTCAGTCGAGTGTACGATGGTGTGAGGGGGCTGATATGCAACAACTTTCTCTCTCGTGTACTGTTTGGGGCGCGTTGTGTGCACTGGGCTTTCCGGTACAGAGCAAAGGGGCGCAGTGCAGCCTCGCGGTGACCCCCGAAGTGCCCGAAGCGAGCGTGGAAGCGAACTCGGCGCAACAAGTTGGCCCACGGCATCTCTCCCAACGGACATGTCCGAGCCCGATGGACGGACGCCCGAGCGCGCGCGGCGGGTCAGAGCGACCGCGTCCGCGCGGACGCGCCCGAGCACGAGTCCGGTCCGGGGTGACGCATCCGAGCGACGTGGTCTGAGCGGGCGCGGTGCGTGCGTCGCTTATCGGTGGCAGTGCGTGTCCCCCAGTTGTGCGGGTGGAGGGTCGGTTGTGCGACCCCAGTTGTGCATCGCCAGTGGAGGGAGGGTCAGCTGTCCGAGCTGCGGATCCTGGTCAGTGAACTGCAGAGTCAGTGAATGGGGTGTCCAGGCCATGACGAGGGTGGCTAGCGCAGGATCACAACCTTCACTAGGTGGAGGTCCTCCACCCAACCCAGAGTCTGGTGTGGCTGCCAGCTCGTGGCAGCAACCCCGAACCCGACCCGCGCGCGTCACATGCCCGCCCACGCGCTTTGGCGGTAGGAGGCACGGATGCCGAGAGCGCAGGTCCGGCATGGACGGTGTACGGCATGTGCGGGGCATGCGGAGCGCGTCAATTGAGGGCGGCAGGGGGTTGGATGGTGCATGAGCGGGCTGGGGAGGGGATAGCATCCGAAGGCATGTAGGTCTGGTGGGTGTAACATTCGTCTAGTGGCTGTAACTTGTTTGACGGGGCGGTGCCGCTCCTGCCAGCCCGTGTTTCTACATGTTGCGGCGTTGCAGGCATGCTGGCGTGCAGGCACACCACGTTGTCGTGCATGCCGAGCCCGGTGACGAGGCGACGTGCAGAGATGAAGTTGCAAAGACACCGAGGCACTGTGCCATGTGCCACGCTGGCGATATGCGGCTCGGTGCGTCACGGCCGAGCTTACGAGCTTGCGGTTGCAACCGTGGTGCCGAGGTGCGTGCACATGAAACGCACGGCAGACGGCGGTGGCCACAAGACGTCCGGAGGCGGCGGGCTCGAGTGCGATCGTGCGCCCGCCATTTCTCTCCAAGACCACAGCTCAACGTTCGGGGTGAATCCTCGGCGGGCAGTCGGCTGCGACCGCCGGGCGCAGGGCGCGCAGATCAGCGCAATTTGTTGCCCTCTCCTACGGAGCAGCAGATCTGCATGCGAGTGGGAGTCGCAACTGGAAAATGAAACCGGAGGTGCAGATTACTCGCCCTGCCCCTGGCCCTTGGTCACGCCGTTTCAGATTCGTCGGTTCTGCGCGGGAAGGTCAGTGATGGTGGCAGAGCGTTTCAGCGCCGGGATGGCCGGTGAGAGGGGGCGGAAGGACGGGCGGGAGGCGCCACGGAACGCGGCGAGGGGCCGGATGCGCGGGAGATGCGCGATGCCGTAGTGTCCCCGGTGGCGCCGGGCATTTTTGTTTCTGGCGTTTCTGACCTGTTTCTGACGACTAGCACAACTTGGGAGTGTGGAGAGCTAGCAGGGATCTCCAGTTCTGGAGCCTGGACTTGGGGTTCTCACAGTCACAAATCACACGCCACAACCCCAGACTGCCTGGGCCGAGTTAGCCGCAGGGACGGGGTCGGACATGTCAGACGCGTCGGACTGTAGCCGTAGGGAGATGCATCGGGGCGTGCAGATGCCGCCGGACGCGGCGAGATGGCGCGGTGCCCCTATTCCAGGCGACTGTGTGACGGCACAGAGAGGCTGGAGGGATGGAGGGATGGAACAGGCCAGAACACAGGGTCGGTATGAATGGCATGGCGCGCCATGAAACGGGGGTGGTGTACGTGGTGGCGAGGACGGCCACATGACCCGGCGATGACGAGGACGAGGATGGGACCTAGAGAGTCTTGGCTGGTCGCGCGAGGGTGAAGACGAGACGCAGAAAGAGAAGCCAGCTGCCTGGCAGCACCCCATCATGTCGACTGATGTCACCAGCTGCGTACTCTCCGCAGGTCTGGCCCCCGCCCCACCACCGTCGACACACGCACGCTTGTTCTTCCCCCTAGCGCCTCGCTGCGGCGCCATGTTTGCTCGAGCCCAAGCCGCAACGTCATGCGGAGCGCGGAATACGACGCGTCCAAACTCTATCGCCTCCTGGCCGGCGCGTGAACAACCCTCCCCCCCATGAATTGTTCAACAACTCTATCTGCGCCACACTGCGCTTGCGCCCACCTTCCCACACCATACCTCGCCACTTGTCATCAACACGGCCACCGGAGACGGCGGACACGCAAATTGTCTGCGCGTTACCGCAATCCACGCAGTGGATGCGGCCCTGAAAGCTACGTAAGGCGCCCTGGGGAACCCTGGTGCCTGGTGTGTCAAGCTGTCCACACCCAAACTTGTCTTTCAGGGCAGGCTGCCTCGCCCCACTCTTTACCTTAGACTTCCCTATTAACCAGGGATTAGAATCTGTATTCTAGGTAGAGTTGTCCGCCTGCCCTGAGATTAGCCCTGTTTAGAGCTCACGCGCGCGCCAGGCGACTGCTGCGCGGATCAGTGTGTCTGCTGTGTCGCAACAACAGCTGCCTCCATGCCTCTGCAGCTCCGAAGTACCTGTTCTCTGGTACACATCCCATCGTCTCTCTCACTCTCTCTCACTGTCTCTCACTCTCCCTCTCCCTCTCTCTCTCACTCTCCGTCACCATCTCCATCGCCGTCGACACCCCCTCACTACCCCACGACCTCGCCATGCTCGCCCTCGCCAACTAGACACTTTGGCCCCTTTGACATTTGACGCCAACATTGGTGGTGGCTCCCTTGACGCACGAGCCCACTAGTTGTCTCCATCACCTTCCCTCTCAAGACCCCGACTCTGGTCCGTCCACCGGGATAGTCTGCGGGCACTCAAAGGTCATCAACAACTCTGACCGCGAGACCAGGCGCCAGGTCCTCGCTCGTCCCCGTCCTCGTCCTCGTACCCGAGCTCACCGGCCCGACCCCAACGCCCCCACGGCCCGGCCCACACAGCAATCATGTACCACCACCCTTCGGCCCAGGCGGCCGCAGCCTCGTCTTCCTCCTCCCTCTCCTCGTCCTCCTCACGACACCAGCAACACTACCCACTCCATTCTCACCACATCCAGCCCCGACCGCAGCGGGGACAGTCAGATCCCCCTCCCTACTTGCAGCGGCAGCACGCCTCTCCACCACTCCCCCCACGCTCGTCCTCGTCCCCGACAAACCTGCGGGACCGCAGAACCCCCACACCTACCCTCAACCAACATTCCTCATCTTCTCTCGTCCAGGAGCAAAGGTCGCGTTACCCAGTCTTCAGGCAGCAGTCGCCCCAGTTCTTCGACATTGGCTCGTCGCCCGAACAACAGCCAGCACAAACACTGCCAAAGACAAAGAACCCTGCCCCGCCGCCACCTTCTTTCCGCCTTCCTCCTTCTGACAAGCCAACGCTTCTCGACCGCCGCCGCGAGTCGCTTCTCAACAACGCTTCACTCCGTGTCCACCCATTCATCGCCATGGGCAACTCGCAGACAAAGCTCGCCGACACGGCCAACGGCAAGGACGGTGTCCCAGTGTGCACATCCCCTGTCCGCCGCTGGGAGGGCAGTACCTACAACAAGGACACCGTGACAAGCAACAGCAGCAGCGTGACGCCCGCCCCGACGCCGACGCCGACGTCGGCACACGGGCGCTCTGTGTCGGTCGCTCCCGAGTCCACACACAGCCTCGTCCCAACAGAGCGCTCGGCTCCAGTGGTGGCGCACCAGCGCGCGGCCAGCGAAAGTGGCTCGGCCACAGCCGTCCCTGTCAAGGCGGACCCACCACCGCGCCGTGCCCTCGGCCTCGTGCGCAAAATCTCCTTCCGCGCTCGCGGTGAACGTGCCACCCCGACTGCTCGCGTCCCCCCACCCGTAAGGGCGTCGTCTGCAGACGATGCCGAGCTGCTGGCAACAAAGGACGACGAGCCCGTCTCCGCGCCTCCGGCACGGCTCACAGTTTCGACTAGCCACAGCTCGTCCCTCACGAGAGCCGCCTCGCTTGGCCACAACCCGCAGCCTGCGCGCCCGATGCGCTCGACGCGCCGCTCGGCCCAGGCCGCGTTTGGGACGGAAGAGCTCTTCGCAGAGACCCCTGCTAAGACGACTGTGAGGGAACAAGGGCCCACGACCCCAACGCGCCCTGTCAACCGCGCTCTTGTCCCGCGCTCCCCAACAATAGGCCCTCTCTCCCCTCGTCGGTCATCGCCGGGTAGCCCTCACCGCCAATCGATGACCACTGCTCGGCGCGCAGAGCGCGAATGGAAGGCCAAGATTGCCGCGCTCACGGCCCCACCACCCAGTCCCGGGCGGGTGCGCCAGTCGAACGGCCCTCGGCCACCACCGCGTCGCGTCCAGCGCCCGTCGGCGCCGCCAAGCCTTGGGGGCACCGACGCCCTCTCGGGCCGCATGGCCCAGTCCCTCTCTCTCTCCCACCTGCCCTCACTCGAAGCTTCCGACGCACGCATCTCCTCCGCGTCGTGCCCGCCTCCAAACGCGCTCGACAGCATCCGCGAGTTCCCCGCGATCTCCCACCCCGGGTCGGCCTTCACCGCGCCATCGACCGTCTTCACCGGCATCTCGGGTATGAGCAAGTCGGCCTCGACGACGACTATCTCGCGGCCAAGCAAGCGGAGCCCGGGGGCTTCCATCGTCGCGCTCCCTGGTGTGCCCGAGTACGAGCGGACACCGCTCTCCCCCATCGAACAGGAGCCCGTCTCCCCGCCAGCCCCTGTGACGCCCGTGGCGCGCGCTGGCCGCCCGCTGCCAAAGCTTCACCACACCCCCGCTCATCACTCCCCCGCCCCATCGATCGCCAAGAGCCTGGCCCCAAGCACAAAGACTTTCGGGCCTGGGCCCTCGCCGATCACAATGCCCCGTCCGCTCGACTGGATGCCGGATGAGCGCGTTGTCGTCTCGCGCTCGTCCGTGCCGGACCTTGCGCGTGTCTCATCGCCACCCCCTGTCCCGAGCTTGCCACCCGGCCTGCGGTTGGCGGAGAAGACCCCTCCGGCGCCTGTGCCATCATGCACGCCGCCACCCATGGCCAAGCAACCAATAGTGCCCCCGCGCCGCTCTGAGAGCCGCCGCATCCTCGAATCCAAGCCCGTTGCGCCGGTCGTCATCGACGCCACGCCTAGCCACCGCCTTGCCCGTCTTCGCCGGCGCGGTACCGACTCGCCGGAGCCCTTCCTCCCGCGTACGACGAGCCTGCAGCAGGCCCACGAGTTCACCGACTCGCCCCGCACCATCCCAGTCGAAGTCGAGGAGGTCGCGTCCTCGGATGTTGCAAGCCACAAGCTGCGTTCCACGTACGACCTGACGCCTGGTCTCGAGAACGGGCGCCGCCCGCGAAAGACAGGGCTGCCCATGGACGATCTGCAGCGCTGGCTCGCTCAGACGGCCGTGGCGTAGCTCAACGAAACAGAATATCTGAAGCAAAGCCTCGCATAGCCTACCACTTCCTCGTCCCTGCCGGTCAGGGGGACACTCATCATGTTGTACATTTGCCTATGCAAGTCTACCCAGACAAGCAGGACTGGCATGGGACGATGCCGTGTTAGGCGTTGGGTCGCCAAACGCGCTAAACCTAGGTCACAGTTGACAGTGTGCACCTCGTGCTCCTGCCGCCAAACCAAGCTACCCACTTCACCCACAAAGCCCACAAAGCCCATCTCGCTGCGTGTTGTCAACGACGCTGGCGTCACGGCGCACAGTACGTCAAAAGTTTGAGCGTTTACTGCATACCGCAAGTGCCTGCCAACACATACCACCAACCCAGCAAGCCTTCGATACCGTTGCCGTCGCGATAAGTTCGTCCCACGACCCAAAGCTGTTCCCTCACGCCAACTGACCGTGCCTACTGTGCCTCCGAACCTCGACTCAATCAACCTTCCATGGTGCACGTCGTCTCTCAGAAACTCTCGCCACGCCAGCAACGCGGGCACACGCAGCTCACAACTTTGGGAGCTTCTGCGGCCGGAAGGTTCAGCCGCCCCCAAACATGAAGGTTCGTGCTCAAGGTTTGCGTGACGCGTGACCATGCTTACTCAAGACTCAAGGTTTGAGACGGTTCCTTCCACGCCACGGGGAGCGGGACCCGGGACGCCCGTCGTGTCGCGTCTCATCTGCTCGGTTTGGCGCGTTGTATTGTAGTGGCGAAGATGAGTGGCGAAGATGAAGAGTGGCGAAAGTGCCACTTTGCTGTCGATGCCGCCGCTCTTCACGGCCTCATTTCCATAGTCACCCGCGGTCCCCAGATCGACACACGGCGTCGTGGGCGGCGTCGTGCGTCAGGGGGTCGGGTGCTGTCATAGGGATCGGCCTCCGGAAAGACCGGATCCTCAAACTTCCTCTGCAACGGGGCAGAGCACGTATAGAGAGAACAAGCTAATCAAAGACTCTCGGACGTCCAGCCCGAGCTTTGCAGGTCTTGGGTATCTGGATTTCTGGGTTCACTTGGATCGCCAGCGACGGGGACATCTCGTAACCCTCTTGCCTCACCTCCGGCTGATTGAGTGCACAGGGGAGCTGGGAGCTGTGCCAAGGGCCAAGTTAGGGTGATGCCTATCCCTCTCAGGTCGCAGCATGCACCGGAGGAACTCGCTCAGGTCCACGATCTTGTCCCAGATCAGTGCGCTTTCAGACTGTGCTGCAAAAAGGAGACGCAGACTGGAGGCTGGAGGGCGGATCGAAGTGCGTTACCACGTGGGCGGAGATTGACCTCCGCAGCGACGCGCGTTTCGTCATCGTTGTCACCCGTGTTGTGTCCACTCCCCTCACTCTTCCTCTTCCTCTTCATCAACCATGCCCGGTCTCAACCCAAAGCAGGAAGGTGAGCTCAACTTGGCCGCATGACAGCTCTGGACGTCTACCAGCGGCTAGCGGGGCTCCGCTGAGCTGCTTTGCTGGCCTCCGCTCCCACCCGACCACCATCCTCGGATGACACTGACCCACAGACATTGACCAGTTCGTGGCCATTACCCAGGCGTCGCCGGCCGACGCCGCGCGCTTCCTCGGGGACGGGGTTACGCTCGAGGTGAGTACCACTGCCTCCAATTGATGCTGGAGAGGTCGAAAGAGCCGTGCACGGCCTAGGCCAAATGGCACCTCCCTCCACCTTCCTTCTTCCGGTGCACTCCCAAGCTCTCACCTTCCCACCCCGTTGCTCAGACGCTCAGCTACATGCTCCCGAACTTTGCTGACCCCAGGGCGCCATCGAGGACTACTTCGCCGCGCAGGCCGCGGGCGACCAGCCCGCCGAGGACGCCGACGAGGACATGCTCGATGCCGCTCTCGCTGCGTCCACCGAGCCCGCGGGTGGCGCGCGCACCCTCTCGGGCGCGGCTGCTGAGGAGTTACCCGAGTCGTGGCGCCGCCGCGGGGCCAACATCGCCGGCGTGCACGGCGATGACGCCCGCCGCGAGGGCAACGAGCTGTACACTGGGGGCGAGCGCAGCGGCTTAGCCGTGCAGAACCCGGATGACCAGAACCCGGACGCTGGCGTTGTGAACGACATCCTGCAGCAGGCACGCGAGTGGGTCGATTCTCAGCTGTAACAGCCAACTGGAGCTGACATCAGTGGGGGTCGCGAGGAGGACGCCGCGCCGCGCGCGCACAACCCGTGGGCCGGCGTTGGTGCCGGCAACACGCTTGGGTCAGAGGACACGCCTAGCCAGCCGGTCGGCGGCTCGCAGGCCGGCTCGAGGATGCCTGGAGCGTTTGGCGGTGCCGATGACGAGGATGATGACGAGGACGAGGAGCCCGTCGAGCGCCGCTTGACTTTCTGGCGCGACGGCTTCAGCATCGAGGACGGCCCGCTGTATCGCTACGACGACCCTCGCAACCAGCAGCTCCTCTCGCTCATCCGTGCAGGCCGCGCGCCCCTTGAGCTCTTCGACGTGCGCTTCGACCAGGCGCTCAAGATCGAGGTCGACCAGCGCACCAACGAGGACTACCAGGAGCCGGCCAGGAAGCCGGCCAAGCCCTTCTCTGGCGGCGGCAACCGCCTCGGGTCGGCCACCCCCGATGTCGCTGGAGCTGGCACCTCCAGCTCGGCTGCGCCGCCGCCGCCTCCAGCGGCCAAGCCCGAGATCAAGGTCGACGACAGCAAGCCCTCGACGACGATCCAGCTGCGCCTCGGCGACGGCACCCGCCTCGTCGTCAAGGTCAACCTCGACCACACGGTGGCCGACCTGCGCGGGCTCGTCGCCGCGTCGCGCCCCGACGGCCGCGCCTTCGTCCTCCAGACGACGTTCCCGAGCCGCGAGCTGCCCGACGGCGAGACGGTCGAGCAGGCCGGCCTCAAGAACGCGGTCGTCGTCCAGCGCTTTGTCTGAGCGTGGACGCCGCTGTACAAGCACAAGTTCATTGTACATTAGCAGTAGTAGAGTATAGCGAATGCAGGTGGCATGTGGATGTCGACTGGCAAGGCCGACTGGCAATGGTCGACAGGCACCGCCGGTGAAGGAACACCGACCAGCTGCTGCCACACAGATATCTTATCTACACTGATCGTCGCGGCTCGGCATTGTTACTGCTCCACCCGTCGCACTCTGCTTGGCATACGCCCGTGCACGCTTCCAACTCTCAATCCGCCTCACTTCGCAGGTATGCATTCCTCCCCCACCTCGTAACGGGCCGGCTATGGCGGAACCAAAATGTCGCCCCGTGATCCGGTGACAACACCCCGACGTCACCGGATCTTGGTGTTGTCAGCCGCCCGCCAGGCCGCCAGCCTGCCATCCGGGCACTTGGCCGCCATCCAACTTTGCCTCTCACCACTCCACCACCATGCGCCCGCCGGTCCTCCGCTCCCTCTCCCTCCCGCTGCACCCGCGCCCGACGCGCCCCCTCTCCCGCGCGCGCGGCATCGCCACCACCGCCCCCCGCCACTCCAAGGACCGCCCGAACCCCGACGCGCCGATCAAGGACGAGGGCCCCGTGGACCCGGCGGCGCGCGGCGTCAACGAGATGCGGCGGCAGTGGGGCGGGCTCATCGACGGCGCCGAGGCCGACCTGGCCGACGAGGCCGCGGCGTCCCGCGGGCGCCCTGTCAAGGTCAAGGCCAAGGCCGAGAAGGAGAAGCTCGACGTCGACATGAACCAGCACGAGGGGCTCGAGGCGGACATGGAGCCGAGCGTCGACCCGGCCGCGCGCGGGGTCAACGAGATGCGCAGGCAGTGGGGGGATCTGATTGAGAAGAAGTGTGCGTAGACAGAGGGGCGGGCTGACACTAGAGCGCAGTAGGACTCGGACGGGCTCTCGAACTTGGGCAGACTCTGGACATGGCAGTAGCATGGATGCACTTGACACTTGCGCAGCCGAGCTCTGGATGTGGGGACCCTCGCACCGCTCGCCGCGTACCCTGCTTTACCGTTTAGCCCAGCGGCGAGGCGCTAGCCTACTCGCATTGGTCTAGCTGCATCTGGTGGCGGGTGGCGCCAGGAGACGTCAATAGGGGGCGCTCGTGACGTCTCGTGACAGGTCGGACAGGTGCTGATGAAGCGATGGCACACGGCGTCCACAGAACAGTTCCATCCCGTGTATACCCAACACAGACTCGTGATCTGGCTACTTTTTCCGGTTGTAGATGTCGTTGTACGTGCTCAGCGCCTCGCGGACCACATCCCGCCCCGCAAACCGGAGGGGGTCGAGGGCCCGCCGTATCTCTGCATCCTCGTCCTTCATCTCACCCCTCCCAAGATCCTCGAGGATCATGTCAGCGAGCACCCCCGCCGCCCCAAACGCATGGGTGACCCACACCCCTATGGCGGCATACACGCCCCCCTCAACCCTTCCGACGAGGGGATACCCGTCCGGCGTGACCTGGAACAGCGAGTTGAAGACATGCGCCTGCCCCGCCCCACGCGCCCGCCCAATCGTGTCCTGCACATCGCCGCCCACGCCGGCGGTGACGCGGCCCTCGAACCGCGCGGCCGTCTGCTCGGGCAGCAGCGCGAGCGCCTTCTCCATGGCGCCGTTCAAGACCTTGGCCCACGCGCTCGCGGCCGTCGTGTGCCCCCCGAGATACGAGGGGGGCACGTGCACCGGCGTGTGGTCGTAGCTGCCGATGCCGTCGCGGTCGCCGTGGTCGCGGCCGTACACCTGCGCGCCGGGCCAGCGGACGATGGGGCTGGCGGTCCGGGGCCTCCGCACAGCGGAGTACGCGTACCCCTGGCCGACGACCACGGCCCCGACAGCGAGGGGGAGCAGCTGCGCCCCCCAGATCCCCGTGCACACGGCGACGGATGTGGCCGTGAACCTGCCCGCCGACGTCTCCACCCCGCTCCCGGTAATAGCGAGTACGTCGGCCGCGAGCAGCGTGGCGCCCGCGGCCGCCGCGGCCGCGTGGTAGCTCGTTGCCAGGAGCTTGGGGTTGGCGGCGCCGTCGTCGGGGAAGTGCAGGCCGCCGACGGCGCCCTTTACGAAGGCAGGGGCGAGGCGGCGCGCCTCGGACTGGCTCACGAGGGTCGCGGGGAGGCCGGACGCGCGGGCGAGCTTGCCGCGCGCGCGCAGGCCCTCCATCTCGGGCTTGGTGAGGGCCACTTCGAGGCAGCCGAGGTCGTCGAAGCCCCCGGGGACGAGGCGGTACGCGGCGACGGAGCGGCGCGCGAGCTCCGTGAGGGGCGGGAGGAGGTTGAGCTGCCCCACGAAGCCGGGGTTGTGGCCCGTCGAGCCACGGACGGAGAGGTCGCGGTCGAGGAGGAGGACGGAGGCGTGGGGCGCGAGGTGGGCCGCGAGGGCCGCGCCCATGATGCCCGCGCCGACGATGGCGACGTCGTACTCTGTGGTGGTGGTCATGTTCAGAAGAGCTTGGGAGCATGTCAGAGGGGGTCAGTCTTGTTATAGCGAGGTGTGCAGCTCCCCCACCGGCGTCACCGATGGAGCGTGCTACTCCCAGAGGTGTGAGTAAGCAACGTGAGGGTGGTGTCACAATGTGGGACGGCGGAACAGGTGGAGGGGACGGGCGAGTTGACTCGAGTGCGTTTTCGAGTTGTACTCTCGCGTTTGCAGGTGACCCGTGCTAGCGACCGCTTCCGCGCCGAACGTTGCCGCTCCCGTGTGGATCGTGCGCGGTGGGCTTATCTCTGCATCACGCCAATCGCGCATCAGCTGACGCTGGTGGGTGTGTCAGCACACAAGTAGCTGGAAGCCGGACGGCATGGACGGGAGTCGGTCGGACGCAAAGTACCACTGCCGCCGGCAATGGCGCCGCGTGGCGTGGGCGTGGCTGGATCCTGGAGTGAAGCTGGAGCGGAAGCGGTGCTGCGCTGCAGGCACCGACGACCTGACATGGCCGATGCGGCCGAGAGAGAGTACGCAGGTGTGATCGGCGGTTGTATGCAAGTGCAGCAGATGTCACACCATACCACTAGCGTCGCCCTAATTTTGAGTGCCGTCACCCGTCCAGTCCTCCAAGCTGGCACATCCTCTCCATCTCTCTCCGTCTCTCTCCATCTCTCCACCTCTCCTCTCTCCTCTCTCCTCTCTCACCTCGCCCCTCCTCACTTGCATTGCTCCGATCTCCTCGCATCGCGCACACTCATTCCATTGTTCTTGTGCACACGGACCATCAGCCAAGCCATCACTCGCCCATCACGACCCGCGTGATAAGCAGGCAGCGGCCGCACCCCACCCCATCCCCAACACCCCACCCCCCCTCCGCGCGACCATCCTGCCCGCCATGCTCCTCGCCCTCCCCCTCCTCGCCGCGGCCGCGCACGCCGCCCTCCTCCCACGAGACTACAGCGGCTTCAACGACCCAAACGCCCTCGGCGGGTCCATGCTCACGGTAAGTCGAGTGGAGCCGGAGCCGGCTCTTGGCCTTCGTCATGCCCCACCCCGCCTTTCCCGGCATCACGCCTCACGTGCACCCCTCTGGGTATCGGCCTCGCATGTGATGTGTGCATGCTCCCATCCATGCATGCTCCCATCCAGCTCGCTCACCCCAGGTCGTCAACAACACGTACCCGCCCGGCCTCGGCGAGCCGCTCAACGTCATCCTCTCGTCCGCGAGCGACCCAGCAGTCCTCAAGGACAGTCTGTACGACGGCGGCTTCCAGAACTACATGCTGTGAGTCGGCGCGCCTGCGCGCTCGGCCTGGCCAAGCCCCAGCCTTGGCGCCGCAGGGCACTGACCCCAGCTCGGTGCACCTCTCGACGCAGTGTCTCGGCGCGCAGTTTGGCTCGACGCAGCAGGCCAACCTCGACGGGCACACGAACGTGACCGAGATCCAGACGCTGCGGCACAACTACGGCGACCCGTACATCGGCAGCTGCCGCGAGACCTTCGAGGGCGGGCAGCACCTCCGCTACTGGTCCCAGGAGGGCACGGGGGCGATCTTCATGGCCGTGAGCGTCGAGATGGAGCTCGCCAAGGGCCACGACATCATCCGCAACGGGTACAATGCGGGGCGCGACTTCCTCGTCGGCAACCTCACCAACCTCACCGAGCCGCTCGACGGGCGCAACCTCACCAATACCAGCACGTTTGCGGGCGGCACCTACTTCCGCAACTACACGTACCACACGGATGTGCGGTACGTCAGCGGGCTGCTGCAGAACAGCTCGGACGACATCAACCACTACATTACGGTCGAGGACGACGGGCTGCCCGCCATTGACGGGCTCGTCGCCGTCCTCACCGTCACCATTACCGACCGCCCCGAGGGCACTATGAGCGCGGCGGGGCGCGCGGGCGCCAGCGCGTTCCTCGCCGCCGCGGCGCTCGCCGTCGCGGCCCTCTTGTAGACAGACTAGATTGTTGGACTTGACGAACACTGTATTATATATGACTAGACTACGTAGAGCATGTTATGCGATGGGCTGAGCTAAGAAGCTAAGAAGCTGGGGATGCTGGCCGCTACAGATCACAGCCCCGGAAGCTATGGAGCTGACGCGACTTGCGGGTCTGGCGTCGTGGTGGAATCGAAGAGGCGGAGGTCTCCAAGGACAGACAACACAACTGCAGTGCCACCAACCTGCAAGCGCGGTTCTTGACACTACGCTTTCACATCATGCTGCCTCTACTGTACTTCTGTATCTATGATCGCCTCGCGCCGTCGCATCGGTCAGCCGTCGCAGGCTACCCGTTTGCCTTCTTCTCCTTGTTGGCCTTGTACACCTCCCCGGCCGCCTCGCGGTTCTTCTTCATTCTCGCGGCGAGGGCCTTCAGCTGCCCGATCTCCTCCTCCCAGCCTTCATAACTCACCGCAGCGCCGAGGGCAACCGCCTGCGCGATAGCTCTCTGCGCGATGGCCGAGAGGGCCTGCGCCGCCACGAGCTGCTTGATGCCAGCGGTGCTGAGGCTATCGCTGGCCCTCGCCTCGATGTTCTTGCTGTTGGCAACCTTGGAGTGAGGTCAGGCGGCATGGCTTGGAACTCACCTCGTCCTGGCCGTCGTCGTTGCGGGGGCACTTGGTGGCCGCGTCCTTCTCGGCGCTCATGAGCACGATAGTCTGTGCGAGCATCCCGGCCTGCGAGGCGCCCGCGTTGGGAGACTTGGCGCCGCTCTCGGCCAACGTCTCGACGACCGTGTCCTCGCTCGTAGTGGGGCTGATCGGGGTCACGAGGGGCTTGCGGAGGGGAACAGCGGCGATCTCCTCGGTCCCGTCGTGGCGCGCACTCGGCTCAAAGGCCCAGCGGAAACGGGCGTGGATGATCTTCTCGTTGAGGAGGGTACGGCGGGTGGCCTCGCACTCGGCGGCGCGGTCGAACGTCGTCTCGGGGGTTTCACTCTCGGCCCAGGCCTGGAGGCGCTCGAGGTAGAAGACCTGGTGCTCGAGTACGGTACAGACCTCACGTAGGTGCCACTCGCTGAAGGTGGTGTCCTCGTTGTTGCGGAGCGCGTGGAAGAGCTCCTGCTCGGTCGCGAGGAGGCCCTTGGTGTACGTGGCCACGCGCATGGCCGCCATGCGCGTGACCACGTCGAAGCGGGCATCCCCGATCTCGCGGATGTGGTTGGCTAGGGCGGAGAGGACGGCCTCGCGGTGCCAGATGAAGGTCTCGATGTTTTCGCGGTGCCACACGGGGGTGGTGGTGGGGATACTCTCGCCCATCTTGAACGGTCGGGTCTGGGCGGGGGGTGGAGGAAGGTGGTGGTCGTGACCGGGAGCGGCGACGGCTCGTGGCGCCGAGGCAGGTAGGTCGTGGACGCGAGGTGGCGTCTAGGTGGGTCAGTGCCGCCGTCGCCCCCCACATACCTGTCAAATGACGAGAGGCACAGGTAACGAGTGCTGGGATGCTTGAGGTAGTGAAGAGCGATGGGAGTGGGAGTGGGAGTGGGAGTGGGTGATGGAGTAAAGGAGAGATTGAGTGAAGGTGACGTTGAAAGGAAGGTGTGGGGCGAGGGAATGGTTGGGGAACTGGGCTGTGGCACCAGCCAGGAAGGTGGCATGCTCCTGGGCGGGCACTCTAGGTTTGGCGCACCTCGACGTACTCATACGCCCACATTGACGTCTGTCTGATCACTTCGCGCGCCGCCTCAGTATCTATCATACTCTCTCGGTTTAGTGGATGAGAGAGATGAAGAGATGAGTGAAGAGATGAGTGAAGAGATGAGTGAAGAGACGATTGATGAGAGGTGAGTAAGAAAATGGAGAGAGGCGCACGGGTGGGTGGGGGTGGGTGGTCGAAAGCTGACTGGATTGGGGAGGAAGGTCAGTTGTACAGTTGTGCACCGAGGGGCCGAGGAAAGTGGCGACAACGTCGCATGCACGGTCTCGAGGACATCAGCGTCTACTTCTTCTTCTTCTTCTTTCCGCCCTGCACGACGAGGTCGCCGCCCTCGCCCCCTGCGCCTCCGCCCTCCTGGATCTTGAGCCCAGCCTCCAGCGTGAACATGAGGTCGCGCACCGTCTCGTTGAGCGACTCGACCTCGGCGGCCTTGGCGTCCCGCGCGGCCCGCACGCTCTCAAGGTCCTTCTGGAGCTTGGTGATGCGGCTCTGCAGCCCGGTCGACATGCTGCGCTCCGAGCCGAGGTTGGTCTGCAGGGAGCGCGAGAGCTCGAGCGCCTTCTCGGCGCGGCGCTCCGCCTTCTCCCGCGCAGCTTCCGCGTCGAGGCGCGCCTTCTCGGCCGCCTCGCGCGCGTCTTCGGCTGCCTTTGTACGCGCTGCCGCCGCCTCGAGCTCGTGCAGACGGGCCCGGGTCGTGGCTGCCTCGGACTCGTAGTGCTGCCGCATGGCCTCGAGCTGGCTGCTCAGGAGGTAGCTGTACTCGAGGGTGATGGACTCGATCGTGCTCATCTTCTCGGCGTCACCCTCGGACGGGCCCTGCTGGGACGAGTTGCGTGCGTGCCCCTCGCTTGACTGGCTGCGGGGCGATTCCTCGTCGAGCGGGCGGTTTAACGGGAGCCGGCGGTGAGGGCGCCCAGGGTCCTGGTGGGCCATGGCCGCCAGAGAGGACGCCGAGGGCAGCTCGACGAGCTTGCCGTCCATGCGCGACTGGATCAGACGGTGCACGTAGTTGTCCCCGCGGTAGTCCCACACGCGCTGCGTCTCGAGCTCCATCGCGAGCTGGTGTCCCGTGTCCTTCCAGTGGCGGCGCGCGTGGCCCTTCGAGTAGCGCCCGCAGCCGACGGAGCCGCAGACGACGCAGATCCACGAGTCGTCGGTAGAGTCGCACATCCCGCAGCGCGCCAGCTCGACGTTCTCGCCGCCGCCACGGGGGCCGGGCCCCGCAAGCTGCTTCTGCGCACTGGCGAGCAGCAGGTGGCTGACGCGGCAGACGGGGCAGCGCGAGTCACCCCACTTTCTGAGGCAGTCGCAGTCGAAGGTGTGCGCACACGGCAGGGTGACTAAGCCGGTGACGCTCGAGTCGAGGCGCTCGAGACAGACGGGACAGGAAGGGAGCTCGACTCTCCGCTCCTTCGGCACGCCGGAGAGGAGTTCGGGCAGCGCGGCCGCGCGCGACGCGTACACGCTGGGAGGGAAGGCGGGGATGGCGACGTCGGATCTCTTGTCCTCGAGGCGGTGAAGAACGAGGTGGTGTACGCGGATAGTGTGGCAGGTCTCGCGGGAGTCGAGAGTGGAGAAGGCTCGACCGGTGAAGATGACCATGAAGTCGGAGGCCTGGCTCGGCTCGCGGAACTTGAGGAGCACGATGGAGCGGTTGGGCGTCGTCGCCTCGCGGATCATGCGTACGCCCTCGAGGCAAGTAACCCAGCCGCCGAGGAACTCGAGAAGGTCCGCGGGCCGCATCCACGCCGGCACGGCGAGGATCGCGACGAGGCTCCCGTCCTCGCCCTCAGCGTGCTCGCCCGCATACCCCTCGGGGCGCTGGGAGCTCTCACCGTTCTGCCCCTCAAGGCGGGCGACGAGGGTGGCGGGGGGCGCATGCCGGAATAAGTGGACGACGCCATTGCCGACGTGCGTCATACCCGTCGATGTGCTCGCCGCGACGGGATTCGGGCCAGGTATATGCGCGAGGAGCGGCTGGAGGCTGAGCGCATCGGGCGACTCGGGGATCTCGGAGGTGGGGCGCGACTCGCGCTTGCGACGCGGCTTGGTGCGCGGCCTGGAGGGGGTGCTGGCGTTGCTGGGGGGCAGCTTGGCTGGACTGCTCGTGTTGCTGGGCATGGCGCCGGGGATGGGACGGGTGGTTGTGATGGGCGAAGGAGGGCTGGAGGAGGTGGAGGGGCTCGCGGAGCGCTCGCTGTGGGCGACGCTCTTGTCGCGCGTAAAGTCGATCCAGTCGACGGTGATGTCGCCCAGGCGCCAGTCCTGGCCTGGCTGGTCTGGATGCTCGTTGTCTGGGTGGACGGCGATGACGAGCGAGTAGATGTCGCTGTTGGACATGGCGCGGAGAGCCGAGGGGCTCAGATGGCCATTCTGGCGGTGGGTGGTGTGATAGTAGGATAGAAGACGAGGATGAGGTGTTGAGGAGAGGTGGCAATGTCAAGGTCTGTGCTGTGCGGAGGGCGGTGGGGAAGGTGGATGACGCCAGCATATCTCGACATGTTGGGTGGCAACGGAACCAGTTCTCCTCCGGTGGAGGTCGTCCACCTTGTCTCCATGGTGCGGCGAGCGGCATGTTCTTGTAGCAGAGGGGCCTGACGTGCATGTCAAAGCATCCAATGCCGGATAAAGACGTAGGAACAGGGATGGGCTTACCAGGGAGGGGTGGCTCTCTTAGCTGAATAGTGCCAGCCCAACAAGGTCGGGCTACTCGCCGCCACCCCCAGCCATCCCTCCATCGACTCGATACCTGTCTCGGCTGTCACCTGCACCTCTTCAACGCCCAAAGGTCAAAAGAGAAGCCTTCTCACCACTGTGAGTCGAACACAGGGTAGACGGAGCTGTTCTCCCCATTCAAGAGGAGACGGAGGGAAGCAATTACAATCCGACGCTTTACCAACAAAGCTATGGCGAGGACGCTGGCGGAGATGGCGACGGCGCCAATTTCAGTAACGAGCTGCAACCTGGCCTTTAGGGATGCTGCTGATGTCATGGGACCGTAGACGAACTGAGGGGATCGAGAGGATGGACTGGAAAGCTGGGCTTGCACTCGGGAACATCGCTTGGCTTGTTGTCACCTCAGCTCCACAAGGAAGCTGCACACTGTGGAGCAGAGAGAAACACGGTCTCCCCGACCAGTACTGCCCGTCTCACCGCCGCTGAGAACCGCCCCAAACTACACACTTCGCTCCACTGAGCGCTCCCTAACACGCTGTCGCAGATATGCTGCGTATGCATACAGTATTATGACAACAGACTACTTCTACACCCCTACAGATGGACTACTCAATGTCCATCGCGTCGTCGCCCTGCCCCCACTGTTGCGCGATGCCGTCGCCCCACTGCGCCGGCTCATTCGACATGTTCTCGTCGTCGTCGACCTCCTCAAACCGCCCGGGCTCCTCGTCCCACTGCTTGACGACATCCTCGGCCGGGATGCCAAGGGGGCGGTACAGCACCAGCCCCCGTTCGGGGACCGCATTGTACGCGGGGCGGAAGTCGTCGCTCTGCGCCGCCATCAGGTGTGTGAGGAGGGAGGGGGAGATGGTGAACCCGTCGGCGCCGGGCTGCGTGAGGTGTTTGTGCTCCTCGTACGAGTACTGCCTCCTCGGCCCAGGGTCGGGGGACGGCGAGCGCTCCCCAGACGAGGGCTCGGGGGAGGAGAGCGAGGTGACGACGATGCGGTCCTTCTCCGGCTCGTACCACCCCGGACCGGAGGCGACGGGCGGCGCGTCCATCATCACGTCGTCCTCGATGTACGAGCGCTGGCGCTTGTTCGCGGGTGTTCCCTCGTCATCGAGGCGGAGGTGCTTCCTCTTCAGGGGGGACTCGAACGGCTCGACGGTCGGCGTGCCGTAGGGTGCGGGGGCGTCTTCTTCTTGTTCTGGGTGCTCTATCGAGGTCGGCTGCATCGCCGCGCTCTGGGCCTGGCGCAGCCGCTGCCGCTCCAGTGGGGGGCGGTAGGTCGCGTCCGACTCGTAGTCCTCCTCGCTCGGCGAGGTTGACGACGAGGAGCGGCGGTGGGGGAACCCTGGCCGCCGCGCAGACGTCGGCGACGGGTGCTTGTCCGACAGCACCTCGACGGCCACATCGCCGTCGAGCGGCGGGCGCGTCGGCTCCAGATCGTCGTCCGAGCTGTCGCCCCCCGGGGCCTGGGCGAACTGCTGCGCGTCGGGCCGCGGCGAGATCGACATGGTCGCGAACCCATTGTGGAGGTTTGGCCGGCGGCGCTTGTGCTCTGGCGGCGACCATTGGAAGTCGGTCGGCGGGGACTCGGCTCGACGCTTGCGAGCGGCGTAGGGTGTGGGAGACGGGGCGAAGAGGGGTCGGTTGTCATAGCCCTGCTGGTTGTAGCCTTGTGCGGACAAGGCCGATCCGAACTGGCCGCTCATGTCGTGCGAGCGATCGGGTGGCGCGTGGCGCGGAGGGTCGGGTGCGGAGGCTCGGGTGGGTCGAGGGACGGGGAGCGGCGGAGAGGGGGGATGCAGGTGTTATGGGTCACGGGACAGCATTGATGGACGGAGGAGGGATGAGGAGGAGTGGAAGGCGAGGTGAGTTGATTGATAGATGAGGGATGCTGGGCACACGGGGACAATGATGGTTGCATGAGGGGGATGTAGGCTGCCCGCGCGCCCGACGATCCTCCACTCATCGACAAGTCTCCATCGCGTTCGAGAAGCCTCACTCTCGGTCAGATCCACAATCTATTTGATTCCGCTCTTGTCTCTTACCGAGGGCTTGGCTTCCACGTGGGGTTGACCCACCCCCAACGCGTGCACGCGTGACGTCAGTGTAATCAAGAGATCGCGGCCGATCGGACGTGTCTTTGGGTGGGAGTAGGGATAAAGGGGGCGGAATCAAATTGTCCCACAGTCAGGAGCACGTGCCCGATGGGTTCTGTGCTGGCAGAGCCGGAGTGGCTGGGGGGTGAGATGCTCCGGGCGGTGCTGCACGGTGGTGGTCGGGTGTTGTTGGCCGCTCACCCAACTGGCTCAGCTAGACGGCGCAAACGACCACTCCTACTTTCTCTCTCCTCCCGCCTCCCCCTCCTCCTCTCCCTCCTCCAACCACTCGCCACTTGTCGTTATCCTCTATCCTCTGCACTCTCCTCACACTACACTTGGCCAGCACACTCCCCCAAAACTCGCCTGCACGCCCGTGCCCCCGCCCGTCCTTATCGCCCCGCTCGGAGCCCGCACCCAAAAACTCTCATCTTGTCGTGTGACGCCCCAAGCTCAGTCTCGAAACCCAACCCTCGCTCCCTCCTCAGCCAACATGGTCGTCACCCCCAACGTCCAGCCGCTCGACCCCCAGACACCCATCTCGCCGCTGCTTAGCGCGCAGCGCACCCCGCAGAGCCCGGCGATGGGCTCGCAGGGCTCCAGCTCGGGCCTGCCCCGCCCGTCGCTCCGCAAGGGCTCGACCGGCAGCTTCTCCAAGCTCGCCGACTTTTGGCTCGACGGCACACCCTCCACCGTGCCCGGTACGCCGGCCGAGGGCACCGAGATTGTCAAGGGCATCCCGCACGTCGACCTCAGCATCGATGCCAGGTGAGATTCCTCTCGCGCTATCTCTTCTGCCGACATTTGCTCGGTTGTGGGGCAATTGATCGGCGAGATCGGCGCCACCCCCACACCTGATCCGAGCTCGCGCTAACGACCAGCCAGTGGCGCCACCCCGTCTTCAAGCAGAAGGTGCTCGGCATCCTCCGCCGCCTCAACGTGCCCCGCTGGACGCACCCGTCGCTCAAGGGCTCGAGCATCCACCTCCAGAAGGTGTCGGGCGCTCTCACCAACGCCGTCTTCTTCGTCTCGTTCAACCCCAACCCCGAGCCGACGAGCCCCAGCATGTCGCCCATGCTCACGCCCACGATGCCGCCCAGCAACCCCGACCACCCGCCCCAGATGGGCCAGGGCGAGTACCCCCAGACCCTCCTGCTGCGCGTGTACGGCGTGTCGTCGGACCAGCTCATCTCGCGCGACGAGGAGCTGCGTATTCTGCACGTCCTGAGCGAGACGTACGGCCTCGGCCCGCGCATGTACGGGACCTTTGCGAACGGGCGCGTCGAGCAATTCTTCCCCTCGCGCGCGCTCGTTCCCGACGAGCTGCGCGAGCCGCTCATCTCGCGCGGCATCGCGCGCCGCATGCGCGAGCTCCACTCGGTCGACCTCCGCCTCATCGGGTACAAGGAGGGCAAGGAGACGGAGCCGTACTGCTGGAAGTGCATCAGCGACTGGCTCGAGCCGGCGCAGGAGATTCTCTCTGTGCTCGAGGGCATTGGCGGCAAGTGGGAGGTCTGGGTCGCGCAGTACGGCCTCCACAAGTTCCGCGAGGAGGTCGAGGCGTTCCGCAAGTGGGTGGCCGAGCAGCCGGCCAAGGGCAAGGGTGTCGTCTTTTCCCACAACGACACGCAGTACGGCAACCTGCTCCTCCTGGACGCCGAGATCCCCGCCGGCGTGCCCCCGCACCACAAGTACATTGTGATCGACTTTGAGTACGCGGCGCCCAACTGCCGCGGGTACGACATTGCGAACCACTTCCACGAGTGGCGCGCCAACTACCACGACCCGGTCGCGCCCCACCTCCTCCACGGGCACGGCGACTACCCGACCCTCGAGCAGCGGCAGGACTGGTACCGCGCATACCTGAGCGTGCAGATGTCGCAGGGCGAGGAGACGCTGTGCAAGCGCGCCGAGATTGCGCAGGAGCGCGTCGACGCCCTCGAGCGCGAGGTGCGCATCTGGAGTCCGGCGTGCGCCGCCATGTGGAGCCTGTGGGGCATCATCTCCGCCGAGGAGCAGGTGCGCGCCTACGTCGCCAACCCCGACTCGAAGGAGGAGCTCGAGTTCGACTTCCTCGAGTACGCGCTGGAGCGGCGCACAATGTTCGTCGAGGAGCTCAAGACGCTCGGCGTCCCGCTGTAAGCGGCGTAGGGTTGTGGTACGGGAGCCACAGACAAAAAAACCCGCCGCGTCCGCTCAAAGGGCGGGCGCACTGTGCACTGGTGCACACACGCACGCTCAACGCGTGCCAAGCCCGTATCTCGATCGGGTACCTAGCCTAGTCTCGCCATCATCTGGCGGCTGTAATCCGTAGTCTATCTGGCGTCTCTGGCGGAAGCCGGAGGCGCTGAGAACTCAACACATAAACGCAAACTACATAGATCGTACGACCGGTATGTATCATCTGAGGATACGAGGCGAGGCCGCCTTGCTGTGTAGCGGAGGCAAGCCGGACGTGTTCGCTTCGGCGTTTCCTCTGGGATCAGGCAACCGCAGGCCACTCGGAATCGCGCTCGGCACCGGCGCGGACCTCGGTCCCTCCGGGCACAACGTAACCGAAACAAAATGCTGCATGCTAGAGCAACTCGTCCTATCTATACAACAGTCTACGCGTTCTGGAGGCGGGCGACGGCGGGGTTCTCGGCCTGGGCGCCGTTGGCGGCGAGCTTCTCGCGGCGGGCCACCGAGGCCTTGTTGAGCTCGTCGAGCGTCGAGACCGTCGTCTCCCAGTCGATGCAGGCGTCGGTAATCGAGACACCGTGCTTCATCTGGTCGCGGGGGAGGTCCGAGCTCTGCTTGCCCTCGTTGAGGTTGGACTCGATCATGACGCCGGTGATGCCGAGCTCGCCGGCCGCGACCTGCTTGGCGACCTCGGACGCGACCTTGGGCTGATTCCGGTGGTCCTTGTTCGAGTTGCCGTGGCTGCAGTCGACCATGATGGACGCGTGGTCGTCGGGGTTCTTCTTCTTCATGGCGGCAAGGGCGGCCTGGACGCTGGCCTCGTCAAAGTTGGGGCCGTGCGAGCCGCCGCGCAGGATGACGTGCACGTCGCGGTTGCCCGACGTCTTGACGATGGAGGCCATGCCCTGGCTGTTGATGCCGAGGAAGTGGTGGGGGTGCGACGACGACTGCATGGCGTCAATGGCGACGGTGACGCCGCCGTCGGTGCCGTTCTTGAAGCCGACGGGGAACGAGACGCCCGACGCGAGCTCGCGGTGGAGCTGCGACTCGGTCGTCCGCGCGCCGATGGCACCCCACGTCACGAGGTCGCCGATGAACTGGGGCGAGATGGTGTCGAGGAGCTCGGAGCCGACGGGGAGGCCCATCTCGAGGATGTCGCACAGGAGCTTGCGGGCGGTGCGGAGGCCCTTGTTGATCTGGAACGAGTTGTCAATGTCCGGGTCGTTGATGAGGCCCTTCCACCCGACGGTGGTGCGGGGCTTCTCAAAGTAGACGCGCATGACGACCTCGAGGCCGGGCCAGCGGCCCTCCTGCACGCAGCCGCGGAGGAGCTTGGCGTACTCGAGCGCCTGGGCGGGGTCGTGGATCGAGCAGGGGCCCACGACGACGAGCAGGCGGTCGAGGGGGTCGACGCCGCGCACAATCTGCGAGGCGTTGCGGCGGGCCGCCGAGATCGTCTTGGCCGCGGTCGGGGGCACGGGGATCTCGTGGCGGAGCAGGGCAGGGGGGATCAGCGGGTCGTACTGGTCGTCAGCATGCAGGCAGCGTCAATGGCGGGTGGGTGGTCCGCCCACCCGGCCAGCCGGGGTGGTGAAAAGTGTCTCAGGAAGGGTGGACTAGCTTGCCCGCCGGGCGGGCAAGAAAAGTTGGCCTTCTGCCAGCTTCGAAAGGCGCAATACTCACGCCCGTGACCTTGTCATCGTCGAGGGGGCGGTTGCGGTCGGGGGAGGCGGCGGCGACGGGCATTTTTGCAGCTGGGAGCTGGTTTTGAAAGTAGAGTGAGAGATGAAAGTTGGATGGAGAATCGGGAGATGGATACGTCGGAGCGCCAAGTGGTGACACTGGGGACGTCTGCATTTGCGAGCGAGTCGATATCTCTCAATGCTCCCTCCTTTTGCCACAACGTGGTTGGACAATCGCTCCATGACTCGCCTACCCCACGGGGATGGCGACATGGATCTAATTGGACTAATTGGAATTTGGAAAGGCCTAGTCGACGTCGTGTCCTATTTGTACTTTGACGAGTAGATGCATCGACACGGCGACGAGTAGACAAGCGACGACGATGAGGGCGTGAGATGATGGGCGCGGGGGCGCTGATCATTATATCAGATATCCGATATCAGGCGCGAAGGTGTGTGGGTGTGGGCGGGATGATGGCGCCCCGGACCGGGGATAACCCGCGAGGGTGCCGGGCCGCCCTCTCGACGAGCTCACAGACGAACAGGTACCTTGTGATTGCGGCTGAATGCTGGGCCCCAGCCCAGGTGTACGATATCACGGAAGCATGGAACACACGCGCTTCTGGCCACTTTGTCCCATGCGGACAGCTCTCTGCTCGCAGCAGGCAGCACATGCCACCACGCGTCCCTGGCCCACGAGCCGGGCGCCGGCCCACGCGGACGCGCTGCGAGTGCGAGTGCGAGGCGAAGGCGGTGGAAGGCTTGGAAGGCTCGGCGCCGGGGATCGGCCCCCTGTCCGTGTGCGTGAGTGGGCGGCGAGCTGAGCCCGTGCCGCTCGTCTGCGACGTCGGGTGTGGTGGACCCAGCTAGTTCCGGCGGGGACGGAGGAGCGATCGGGAAGTATCTATCCTTCGGGTTACCGGGTCGGGTCAGTCTCTGTTCCTCAATCGCTCCCCGGTCACCGGCCATGCGGGGCAGCAACGCAGCCGCAGCCGCAGCCGCAGCCGCAGCCGCAGCCGCTACGAGGCAGGGAGCGTCATCGGGCCCGCTAAACGGGTATCTGCTCCACACTTGGGCTGGCTGACGGCACGCGGGGTAGACAGGCATGCCAGGACCTGGGCATCACACCACACACCATCACACGATGCGCCAAACACGACGCCAACCAGGGCAGCCCCCTTTCCGCCCCTCCGTCCCTCCGCCCCTCCGCCTCTCCGGCTGTCTCTAGTCACCGGTGACCCAGGAATTTCGAAGTGGCGATAGCATGCATACGACTGCCAGCAGTGCAGCACCAGCAGCTGGGAGGCGTTTCTACCCACGGTGGGCCCACGATCTGGTGCAACATCCCTGGTGACGCAGGTGATCAGGTGACGTCTGGTAAGCCATGGCAGGGTGAGTACCGCACAGATTTCGGTCTCTACAGCGCGGTTAGAATCGACCGCGCGCACGTCTCTCCATTGCATCTTATATCTTGCAACTACACTTGTTCACTTGCTTTTCTCGGTCTACCACATTCCCTACCCCCACCAGCCCGCCATGAACAAGCAAGCTGCCGTGGAGCGCGGGCGCGCGCTAGCCCGCTCCTTTGTCGCGCCGAGCGGATCTCTCCTCCCCTGGGTCCCGAAGCCAAGTGCGTCGCCCCACCAGCCCAGCTGACCGCAGTCAAGGTCCTCTTCCTCCTCCTCGTGTTCCTCAACTCGAGCTCGTTCGCCTTCCTCTGGCACATGCGCGTCTGGGTGCACCCCATCAAGGCGTGGCTGTCGGCCAAGGTGCTCGGCCACCGGCGGTACTGGGTCGGCTGGCGGCGCAAGTACGAGGCGACGGGCGGGCTCGCGCACATGCGCGTCAAGAGCTGGCGCCGCGCCCTGTTCGACGACTGCGACTACAACATGCACCTCTCCAACTCGGCGTACGCCAAGAACAGCGACGCCAACAAGATGAAGTTCTGCATCGACGCGTTCGCCCCATGCTTTGTCACGGGCCTGCACATGGCCCTCGGCGCCAGCCACTGGCAGTACATGCGCGAGATCCCCATCGGGAGCAACTACCTTATGGAGACGCGGATCGGGGGCTGGGGCGACAAGTGGTGAGTGGGCGCGGCACCGGCCCACATCTACCGGGCCGCCCTCGGGGCCCGCAGAGTCCGCCGTGGCTGACCCCAGGATCCACTGCATCACCGAGTTCGTCATCTACCCCGGCAAGGGCAAGAAGGCGCGCAAGCCCAACGTGGCGGACAAGCCGACTGCGCTGCCGCACATCGACCTGCCGACCGGCGGCTCCGACTCTGGCGTCGACACGCCGGAGAACGACGCCAACGGCTCCGCGAACGCCAAGCCCGTCTCGCACGACGCCCTCATGCGCCGCCTGATGGTGCAGGCGCGCGAGCCGCGCGCCGACGGCGGCATCGTCACCTGCATCGCCATCACCGACTACTGCTTCAAGCAGGGGCGGATAACGATCCCGCCCCGCATCGCGATGCACATGTCCCTCCTCTCCCCGTCCGAGGAGCGGCGCGCGCACGCCCTGAAGCTCCTCACGGGCCCGGACGGGGGCGCGGCCTTCTGCCGCGGCGGGTGGAAGACGGACCCGCTCGCCGACGAGATCGGGCGCGACGTCGGCCTCGGCGAGGACGGGACGCAGGCGTGGGCCGAGGCCGCAAAGGAGTACATGGACGGCGTGGGGACCGGGCTCCTCCAGGTCGCGCTCGCGAGCCCATGAGCATAGTTTCCTATACCCTTGTAGCTCCGCATACACATCGCATACACATGCATCTATACCACAGAGATGGACTGTTGATGCCCGCGAAGCACCTCCACTCGAGCCCAGCTGCCTCCGCAGACCACGTGACATGTCCTGAGAATGACACAACGCCAAAGTCGGCGTCCGCTCCCAACACCTCTCCGCCCACCATGGCCGACGACGACTGGGAGACCGTGAGCTGCGACCCGGACGAACTGACGCCAGGCCGAGCTCGAGCCGAAGCGTGTGCTGGTGCGCCCCGCGCCAGCGGCGCCACAAGCGGGGAGCGCGCCATCCCCCGCCGACCCACCTCCGACCGCATCGGCGACCGCACCAGATGGCCCACCGTACCCCGCGCCTGTCGACGGCGCCGTGGGCCCAGGCGCGCCGCGCCAGCCCGTCCTCCTCGCCAGGCGACCGGCGCCCGCGCACCCCGCAAGCCAGCCCCCCCTCCTCCACCCGCAGGCCGTGCCGCATCACAGTGCGCCAGACGACGCGGACGAGTGGTTCCGCGGCGCGCCCGCGTCCAACCGCCAGATCTGGGACAGCGCGTGAGTCACTCCTCCACGCCGTCTCGTACACGCTTCTTCTGTCGTGCCCCGTGCCGTCTGGTGCCCTTGCCCCGCCCCACCGCCCCCCGCCCACCTCCCCCCTTCTGTTCTGCCCACCGGACGCCCGTGGCAGTCCCCCGCCCACCGCCCCCACCCGCTGACAGCAGCAACCGCGCCGCGCCCCTCCTCACCGCCCCCTCCGCGCCCCCGCCGCAGCTCAAGATCCTCAAGCGCGACCCGGCGCCGCGCCCCGCCTCGAGCGGGTCGAGCGGCACCGCGACGCCCAAGACCCTCGCCCAGCGCGAGGAGGAGTACCGCCTCGCGCGCGAGCGCATCTTCGGCAAGGACGAGGTGCCGAGTTCCTCGTCGTCTGCGACCTCGGCGTGCTCCGCCGGGGCCGGGGCTGGGACTGGGACTGGGCCCGTGGGGAGTCTCGAGAGAACGGAGCGGAGAAGCGCGCGCGGCGGCAAGCGTTCCGGCGGGAGCACCCCCCGCACGCCGAGCGGGCGGACCACGCCGGCCGCCGACGAGCTGAGCCGCGCCGTCGCGCAGCTCTCCCTCCCCCCCGGTGCCCCCGGCGGCGAGTTCGACCGCGGGTTCGACAAGCTCGACGCACGCCGCGAGCGGTACGCGCCGAATGCCTACTACGCCCAGGCCAGCTACCAGGCCGCCGGGTACACGGGCCAGGGGTACCGGTACACAGCGTACGAGGCGCAGACGTTTGGGCCGCGGTACGCCGCGCCGCAGCCGCCGCAGCCGCCGCAAGCCCCGCAGCAGCAGTACTATCCCCGCCCGCAGTACGCGCAGCCCCAGTACGCGCCGTACAGCGCGCCGGCGTATGCCGCGCCCCCTCCCCACACCCTCCCCTCCCCGCCCCATCCCTACCCGCCCCAGGCCGCGCCGTACGCGTACTCGCCCTCGCCCGCGACGCCTGCGCGCCTCACGCCGCCACCGTCCGTTCCGCCAATACAGCAGCGCGGGGGCGGCGTGCTCCGCCAGCCGAGAGGGCCGGGGCAGGGCGGGTTCGGCAGGTAGAGGGAGCATATGCATAGATTGTTGTTAGTGTGTCCAAGCGCCGAAGTGTAGGTCTAGTTCAAGGTGGCGTATCCCTGCAGATGATGCATCTCCCACCTAAGCGGCAGCCCCGTCCTCTCTCTTCGGACGCTTCGCCTCGCTGTCCTCCCCGTCCTCGAGCGCGCGCTTCTTGTCCGCCTCCCTCTGCGCCTCGCGATGCGCCTTCTCCGCCTCAGCCTTAGCCTTCGCCTCCTCATTCTTCTTCTTGCGCTCATCGTTCGTCTCGTTCATGAACGCGCGGAAGCTGTCCTGTCCCGACCCCGCTGTGGGCGCCGCAGCGGCCGTGGCAGCAGCGGCCTTGGGCGGGCGGTACGCCTGACCCATCGCCTTATGGGTCTTGCGGGGGCGCGGGGCGAAGGACAGGGAGGAAGCGGCAGCCTCGGGCTTGGAAGTGGACGCGGCCATCGCGGCGGCCGGCTTTGCCGGTACAGCCTTTAACTCTGGGTGGTCCTGCACGCGCAGGGTCGCGCCGTTGAACTTGATGTCGGAGCGCATGAGCAACGCGCCGGCGTCCTTGGCCGACTCGAGCTCGACGCGCGCCGACCCCTTGTTCGCGAAGAGCTCGACACGGAGCACGGGGTATTGCTTCTCCAGCTCCTGCTGGAGGAGTCCTTCTTGTGACCCCGCGGGGATGTCAAAGAGGTACACCGTTCGCTCGCGGCGGTCGGCCGCCTGCTGTGGGTTCGAGATCTTGCCCCGGTTCTTGGTGGCATGCTGTGGGTCGCTAATCTCAACCTTGAGGTGCTTGCCGCGGTGCGAGGCACCGTTCGCCGCGAGCGCAGCCTCGGCCTGGGCCTTGTTCTGCATCTCGACGAACGCAATCCCCTTGGCCTGGTTCTTGGCCTTGTCCCAGGGCACCTTGACGCTAATGATGGTGCCGTACTTCTCCAACAGGTGCCGAACCTCGCCCTCCGTCGACTTTGGGTGCAGTCCGCCGATGAACAACGTGCAGTCCGAGTAGTCGGTGCGCTTCGTGCGCTTCATGGGATCGGAGATGAGGACCGACATGGGGAAGGTTTCGCCTGCTGGCTGGAACTTGTGCAGGACCAGTGCTTCCTGTGCGGCCGCGGGCGACTCCATCGTAATGTAGGCGAACCGTCGCGAGTCGACATACTTGCGGCTCGGCCAGCGAATAGACAGGATGTTGCCGTACTGAACGTCAGCTATGTGGAGCCACACCAGCTTACCTGTCCAAACAACTGCTTGAGGCTGTCGTTGTCGGCCGAACGAGGGAAGTTGGTGACGTAGAGCGTGCAGCGCCACAGCATCGAGACGTGAATAGCGCGGCCATCGAGCTTTTTCCCGTCACGCCCCAGCGCGACCGACACAGTCTCCGCGGACATGAACTCGACCATCGCTGCACCAGCCTCCTCCGTCATCGTGCACTCGCGGACCTCGCCCGACTGGTGTGAGCTGAGACCTTCCCCGAATGAGCTCACCTCCTCGAAGAACGACTTGACCCGCGCGACGGTTGTGTCTGGACCAAGACCGGTGACGAGAACCGTGCTGTTTTCACGATCACTGGTCTGTCAGTTTTACCTGGAAGTATCGTGCTCACCGCTTGATCTCGACCTCGCCGTCGGCCTTGGCTGCTTCAGGAGCGGCAGCCTCAGCTACAGGTGCCGCGACATTCTCCTCTGCCACGGCGGCCCGCGGCGCCACTTCTGGTGGAGCTATGCTGTCGACCGCCATGGGCTCGGCAACGGGCTCCGCAGGAGCCGCAGCTGGCTCAACAGCAGCAACGGGAGCAGCGGCCTCGGCCTGCTGCTGCTGCTGCTGCGCGTATGCCGTCTGCTGGGCCTGCGCCTCGCGCTCGCGCCTCCTGTTGAGCTTCTTCTGCGCGGTGCCGATGCGTTTCCTCGCGGTTTGCAAAGTCTCCAAGGAGCCATGAACGTTCTCGAAGGTTGTAAACGCCTCGAACACGGCCTCGGGCCAGTCGAGGTCGGGCCGCTGAATAGCCTTGTCGTAGAGCTCGCGCGCGCCGTCGAGGTCGCCGTAGCGCGCCTGCGTATCGGCGCACAGGATGGTGAACTGGTACGACGAGTCGCGCGACTTGGCGGGCGTGCTGAGTAGCGCGATGAGGGTAAGGACGAGCTCGACCGCAGCTGCCTCGGCCTACTTGTCAGCGATGTTTCCCGTTCCACCCACCCATGAGATGGCGAACTTCTCCAACCGCAAAGATGGGTCTCCCTCGGGGTACGCTGGAGTCAGCTTATATCGTACTGCAGCGCAAGCTTACCTTGAAGCAAGGAGTCCGAGGCAGCGACGAGGTTGAGGAAGACGGGGTGCTCCTCGTTGGCCTCGAGCTCGCGGTATCGCCTGTGCAGTATCGCAGCGTGGGTGACGAGGAGCTCCACCAAAGACGACACAGGTTGCTTGTTACCCACAATCAGCTCCTGCGCCTTCTCGACTGTAGTGTCGATGGCGGGGATGTCGTTCGCCGCCTCCTGAATGTCAGCTGCTATACGCCCATCATAGCTCACCATCGCAATCAGCTGGCGGTTCCACACATCACCACTCCCTGGACATGCGCGCACAGCGCGGCCCGCCACATCGGCTGATCCGCTCTTGTCCTCGCTTGTCTTGTCGTTCTCAGACAGCCAGTCGAAGTACCGGCACCAGATCGTCGCCTCGGCCGCTTTGTACGCCGTCGCGGTGTCGCGCATCTGCTGCGCCATCTCGGCCACATCCGCCGCTGCGAACGATGCGTCCTCAGCCGTAGCTGCAGCATTCCCGTAGACCAAGAGTAGGCGCTCAAACGCCCCGCGGCACAGTGCAACGTCCTGCTGCGGCCCCTTGCCCTTCTTGTTGCGCTTGGCCGCCGGGTCCGTCTCCCAGTCGACATACGAGAGCAACACCTGCGCCTGCTGCCCGACATCGGCCGCAAACGCCTGCTGTCAGTTCAATACCTTGCCTCTAATCTCACGAGCTGCTCCTCCAAGTCGGTGCGCGTCCTCCCGTGCCGCTTCTCCCGCTCCAGCTTCCACTTGGCGTCCTGGCTCGCCTTGGTGGCCTGCACCAGCCGGTCCTCGTAGTCATCGGGGCAGTATTTGCTGCAGAAGGTCGAATACGCGCTTGACGTCTCGCTAGACGCAACATGCGGCACTTGGAGGCGCTGGAGGTACTCGTCCCCGACGTGCTGGATCTGCTCCTTCCTTCCGGTCAGCCATGTACAACTTGCCACCCACCGGTCCGCGCCCGACAGGTGTTCCAGCAGGGACAGCTCCCAGTCGATCCACGTCTGCCACACCTCGCCCGCGCTTAAGATGATGTTGGCCCGCTGGGACAGGTCGCGCAGCATGCCGCGCAGAGTCTCGGCGTTGAGGTACTCGCGCACCTCGTCGTCGCCGACGGTCCCGTCGATGCCCTCGGCGGTAAGGCCGACGAGGAAGGCCGCGTGCTGCTGCAGAATCGAAGGCGCTGGCGTCAGCTTCGATCCTGAGGACACACCTAGACTTACAGAGGTACTCGCCCTCGGCGGTCTGGAAGAGCTCGAGGACTTCGACGAGGTCGTCCAGCGTGACTGGGGTTGGGAGGGAGGCGATCTTGCCATCTAGTACGCGGCGCCAGAGCGCCTCACCGAGGAACGAGAGTTGCGAGGTAGTAGAGGCGGCATCGGCGGCCTCCTTGACCATGCCGGCCTGGAGGAATAGGTCGATCTGGCGCCGGAGAAGGTTGGTGTTGTTGGGCTCGATCTCCAGCTGCCTGAGCAGGTTGCCGAGCTCGGCGACAGCCGTTTCAGCATCGGCTGAGAGAGGCGCAACGGCCTGGTTTTCGGTCTCATCCACGTCCATGCTGCGACGTGGGTTGAGGGTGAGAGAGAACGGAGAAGAAGAAGGTTGATGACCTCAACTTGGTGTCTTCAGCGACCGTGAAGTCGAGTGTGTAGCGGGTGGAGGGGAGGTGGCGGAAGCAATTCCACGTGACTGTTGTTTGTGCACCCACACCATGCACACCATGGAGAGAATGATGTCGCGACGTCGCTTCTGCTGAGCGATGCGACAACCAATGCAATGCCTATAATGATGTATAAATGCTACTGAGCCCACCTAGTCCTCCTCGATGTCCATGACGCTTGACTCGTCCATGATGCTAGCGCCAGGAGGGAGGTGGCGGGACGCCATCGACATGGACATCGACATCGACATGGACGTCATGTCGCCAGCCTGGTAGTTGTGGGGCACGACTGTGCGTGCGCTCCCCCCAGGTGCAGAGACGCGGCTGGCGTCACCGGCCTCCTCTAATGTGAGCGGGTCCGCCTCGATCGGCAGCGGCCCGAACGCGGGGTTGCCCTTCGGCACGTTGAACGGGTCGAGGTCCTTGTCGACAATCGCGGCGGGCAGGCCCGGCAACGTCGTCGGGTCCAGGGTGCGCACCTGCTCCGTGAGGGCCATCTCGAGGAGGATGGTCGCGACGGGCTCCTGGGGAAGGATCGCAAGCGCCTGGTGGTACAGCTTGATTGCGCCGCGGACGTCGCCCAGGAACTGCGATATCATGCCCTGGCTCGCGTAAGCCGTCGCGTCCGTCGGGTTAAGGCGGATGGCGCTGGCATAGTGCTTCTTCGCCTCGTCGTAGCGGCCGAGGTTGCGGAGCGCATGGCCCATGTTGTTGTGCGTCGCGGCCCATGGCTCGGAGGAGCCCTGCATCTTGACCGCGCCGGCGAGCGCGGCCTCGAAGTACTCGATGGCGGTGAGATAGTCGTCACGGTTGTACGCCGCCACACCGAGCTCGTTGAGCAGCAGCGGGTCCGTCGAGTTGTAGCTCGCGGCCGTGGTGAGGTACTCCTCCGCGAGGTCCGAGAGGGAGAGCTGCAGATAGGACATGCCGATGAAGAGGTACGGGAGGTGCGAGCTAGCGTCAGCTGGGCAGGGCAGGTTCACTCACCCAGGGAAGTTGCGCGCGGCGGTCGAGTAGGCAGTGATGGCCTGGTCGTGCTCGCCCTCCTGGCGGTACGAGTGAGCAAATGTGATCCAGGCGGGCCCAAAGCGCTGGTCAATGAGGTTGGCCTTGCTGAAGTAGCGGCGCGCGTCGGCCCAGCGCTGTCCCGAGTAGTACCACAGGCCGACTGCCCACCAGGTCGTCGCCTCGTGCGGCTCTGTCCGGACCAGGCTGTGGGCAAGGGCGTAAATGGCCGAGTGGAGACGCGGGATGTGGTGCATGCACGCGAGCTGCAGTGTAAGGGCCTCGGAGTGGCCGGGCACCTTGTCGAGAATCTTGGACGTGACGGCGTAGCAGTCTTCCCACTTGTAGGCGGCGAAGAGCTCCTCCGCAATGCCAACCAGGACGTCGCTGTTGTCCACGAGTCCGTACTTGGTGGCGAGCTCGCGGCCGGCCGCCGAGATCTCCTTGATGTGCGACTCCTTGCGGAGCTTGGAGATGTACATGAGGCGGACGAACGCGGCCTCCTCGTCGTTCAGCTGGGAGGAGTATGCGAGCGTGTTGACAAACTCCCATTCTGAGGTCAGCTCCGCTACTGTGCCACTCACCCTCGCCTGGCTTCATCATTTGCCCATTGATGAGCTCATGGAACGCGTTGTAGTTCTTCACGTCGAGCGTGAGGGCCTCCATGAAAGATTCCTTGGCCTCGACCGGGGACGATAAACGGAGGTGCAACAGACCACGAAGGTAGCACATGCTTGAGAACACCTTGATGCCCTGGTCTGTTGACGGGCGCGCGGCGTCGGTCTCGCCAAACGAGCTCTGGACGCCGAGCATCTCGAGCGCGTCCTCGTACTCCTCCTGCTCCATTAAGCACTGGGCAGCGAGGAGACGGCAAGCGAGGTGTTCGCGGATAGGCGCCCTGCTGTCGCGCTCCTCTACGTCGTCGTCGGCGTCGGCGTCCATGTCGTCGGCCTTCTGCTTGCCCTTGTCGAGGGGAGCCTTGGGCGGTGGGAGGGGCTCGGTGAGGAGGCGCTCGGCGCGCACAAAGTGGCGCATGTGGTAGTACGCCTGCGCGAGCCAGAATGCGTCGTTGGCGTCGCCTGTTGTTAGCCCAACCTGGGGCGCGCTCACCTGTCCAGTCGAGGATCTTGTTGGCCCAGAAAGCGGCCGTCTCGTAGAGGTGGTGGGTCATGGCGTCGGAGCGCCAAATCCGCATCGAGTCGATCATGGTCCACTCGCTTTCTTCGTCGTCGTCGTTGTCGTCTTGATGCCCGTTGGATGGTCTAAATACCTCGCTGAGGCGCGATCGCGATCGCGTGCGCGGTTCGCTGCCTGGTACGAGTGATGCGACGGGCGAGCGCCCAAGGGCTGAGCGCACGCGAGGGGAGAGCTGCCCGTGCAGCCCCATGTTGCCCTGTTCAGAAGTTGTCAGAGCCGTCACTCTTCTACGGGTGGGTGTGCCGATGCTCGCGTCCGAAATGTCGCCATCCGGGCCGAGACTGAACGACTGGGAGAGTGTCGATGGGCCCGCGCTGCCTGGTGCATGTCGCCGGCGTATTTGGATGTGCTGAGGAGTTACGTGGGTCGCCTGTAATGGCGGGGTGTGGGTGGGCATGGTGGGTGGTGGGGAGGAGTGAGGTGGACAAGCGTTGAGCTTCTCGAGGTTGATTGTTGTTGTTGTGGGTGAGTTGCTTCGCATCTGGGTGTTGTGGACTTGTGGTGGTGATCGTCGAATGGAGATTGCCGTGGTTTACGTCAGCAGTGGTTTCAACATCCTTTACGTAAAGAATCGTGACTCACTGGACGAGATCTGGATTGTGATGTCACTGGGAAGAGGAAGGGGAGGTAGCTTCGATCGCAGCCACCCACCCCATGCCACCCACAAGACCAAAGCGGCTTGCACCCCCAGCAACGCGTAGTCAGCTGGTGTCTCACAGGTCGGAGCCATTTTGGTGCGTGTTCCTCCGACATTGCACTCCATACTCGACTCTGATATCTTTGATTAGCCACCACCTCCGCTCGACGCAGTGTCAGTTGTGGATGGAGGCACGGAGAAGAACCCACCTACCGCCTGCCGCAGTATCCGACGGATGACAGTGGTGCCTTGATCGTCTGACACGTGTAGGGGCGGTTCAGGGCAGCAAAGTGCATTCCCACCTTTGGTTGCGGCCCCTTCCCCGCCTTTCCCCGGATTCAACGATTCAGCTGTTTGCCAAAACTTTGGGCCTTGATAGCATGTGATTGGTCAACGTCATGCATGACTGTCCACTGTGGGTAACCCCTAGACGGAGAAAGGCACCAACTCTGTAGACCCAGGGCCCGATGGTGCATGCCGGGGCACGGACCTTCCTGACCCTGATTTGCGATTGGGCGATCTGGGTTTCGGCTCTGAAGTGACTCCTAGACTCCTGGTTGACATATGGCATCCTTCAACATGGCACAAGTGGCGACACACGAGTTGATGGCCAGTGCAGTGAGGTATCTCTTACTGGTTGCTGACTCAGCCCACAGCAAGATGGGCAACTCTCGCCTATTGCTCACTCTCCTGGTCTGGGCATTGAATGCAAAGCCGCGTTGTCGTCAGCAACGGCGCCGCAACCGAGCGCCCCGAGCGGACGGCAGCAACGGTTGAGAAGGGCATGGAGGGCGCTGAGGGGGCGCACTTGGGGAATATAGGGAAGAAGCTCATACGCCCGAGCGCGATGGCGCGAGGCTTGTGCGTTGGGCGGATGGCGCATGGCGCAGCGCAGTCGGTCAACCGTTCTGCATCGTGCCGAGAAGGCCGATTCTGATTCAGGCACCCAACCACCAAACTCTGGGCTCTGGGCCACCACAGCCACCCGACCACCCGACCACCCGACCCACCCAGTCACCCCGCCTCGGCTCTGGCGGGTTGGGGGGGGGCCCTAGCGCTATGCTTCCATTGCTCACGGCCACAGTCATCGAATTGACCTCCACCAAATAATACACTCACCCAATCACCCCCCTCGTGGCTCTCTCCCTCCCCTCACCCCCCTCCTCCCTCCTCCCAGCGATCCAGCGGCCAACGCCCCCGCTTGCAACCTCGCCGCACACCCCAGCCCCCAAGGCCCTCAGCCTTCCCCCCCCCCCTCCCGTCCGAGCCAGGCCCCCCAATTGATTCACCCACCGAGGTCCATTCCTCTGCGACTTGGATTGACACGACCCCTCTCCACCTGTGCACCTCTTGTCCACCTTGCACCACCACTACTCCATCATCCCTTTGCTTCCTTCCTCGTCGTCTTTCCTCCTTTCCTCATTCCCCCTTGCTCCATTTTGTCTTCCTTCCATCCATCCACTCCATCCACTCCATCCATCCACCCAATCACTCATCCTCTCCATCCACCCCCACATACAACCCCCTTTCAGCCTACCCTCGACATCCTTGCCCGTGCAAGCATCCCACCCCAACATTGGCAGTAGATTGCCCGTGACGGACGCACAGAGCTCGGATCAATTACTGGTCGCCTTCCCACCCACAAGCCGAGATCCCGAGACTGTGACTTGCCAAGGCCCCACTCGCTCGAGCCCACTCGCGACTCGCCATCAACGCTGCCCAGACTAGATTTCACTCGGTCCTCGCCCTCTGTGCTCAATCCCTCTTTGCTTCTCACTCCTCCACATTCTCAACAACACACAATGCAGCCCCCCGGTATCTACAACGTGAGTGTCATCACCTTCCCTCCCCCACTCTCTCTCTCTCTCTCTCTCTCGCTACTCGATCTACTTCCCCCCCTCTCCCTGCTCGGGTCAATCATGCGTCCATCCTGCACATGCTTGAACCGCCGCCAGCGCCTTCCTTTCTTCCTCCACATTCCATGCCTCAACAATCAGTGCTGACAGTGTCTTCCTTTGCCCATGCTCTCGACTCTCGCTCTCTCTCTCCCTCTCTCACATACCGACTTGAACGCCCTGCGTCTGCACTCACGCCCCCCTGCGCCCATGCCACACGACAACATGTGTGTCCTCACTGCTCGTCACCACCGGCCCCGCCTCTTGCTTCGACGCGCTTCGCGCGACTCGTGTTTGTCCCTTGCCCACGTCCACGCCTGCGCCTGTGCGTCTCGCCCCCCTTCCTTGCATGCGCACGGTCACATTACCTTCCTCATTCACCACATCCACGTGTGCTGCATCGCCTCACCATGGTCAAACTCGCCTGCCTTGCTGTTCAATTGCAGCATCACCGCTTGCCTGCTGCTCAGACTGGCGGCCCGCCCGCCAATGTCCCGCCACAGACGTCTCGCATCATGGAGGCCTTTGACATTATCAAGAGCGAATACGACAGCGCTCTGGCAGAGGTCGCTGGATGGAAGGCCCAGCGCGACGAGTACGAGGGCCAGCGTGAGTGATGCTTGTTGCGACAGCTGACGGCAGTCAATCACCAGGTCCAAGAGCTAGCCGCCATCCGGAAGGCGCTGTACGACTTGGAGGCTCAGCACAACAAGCGGGGTCAAGAGTGAGCACGATGACATCCCTTTGCTGACTGTAGACAAGAGACCGAGATCATTCGACTCCGGCGAGAGAACGAGATGCTGCGTAATGCCGCCGCATCGAATGGCCCACTTCCCGCGCCAATGCCCACGTCCCCTCCACACCGTGCGCCATCCACGGACGTTGATCGTGAGCGAGAGCGCGACCGCCGCGAGCGTGAGCGTGAGCGCGACAGGGACCCCCGCCACCCAGACTTCATTGCGCCAGCGAACGGTGGCGATGTTGGGACCTCGCGCTCGTCATACCCCCCTCCTATCCAGCGGCCCGTCTCGACAGGCATCGACCGCCGCGACTCTCGCTCCGTTCCACCGCAGGGCAGCCCCACGCCTCTCTTGTCCGACCTTGACCCGGAGAATGTCTCGCGCGAGCTCAAGAAGGAGGGCTCAGACTGGTTTGCGATCTGGTCGCCCAAGGTCAAGAAGCAGCTGGACGTGTCCCTCGTTCACTCTCTCGTCCACGACACTGTCGTCTGCTGCGTCAAGTTCTCCAACGACGGCAAGTACCTTGCCACCGGCTGCAACCGCACTGCTCAGATCTACGACACGAAGACGGGTGCAAAGACGTGTGTCCTCCTCGACGAGTCGGCGACGCGGACAGGTGACCTTTACATTCGGAGCATCTGCTTCAGCCCCGACGGCAAGTTCCTTGCTACCGGTGCCGAGGACCGCCAGATCAGGGTGAGTAGCAGCCCTTTGCGCCAACTGACGCCCAGATCTGGGACATCAAGCAGCAGCGCATCCGCCACCTTCTCCAGGGCCACATGCAGGAGATCTACTCGTTGGACTTCAGCAGAGATGGGCGATTCCTCGTCTCGGGCTCCGGCGACAAGTCGGCCCGTGTCTGGGACATTGAGAAGGGCGCCTGCGTCTTCGACTTGCGGATCGAGGACTTTATCCACAACGAGCACGGCCCTATCGACGCCGGGATTACCTCGGTAGCTCGTGAGTACCCCACATTTTGCATATGCGTAGCGTAACTAACAACCAGTGTCCCCCGACGGGAAGCTCGTCGCTGCGGGCTCCCTGGACACCATGGTGCGCGTCTGGAACGTGCAGACCGGGCAGCAGGTCGAGAGGCTCAAGGGGCACAAGGACTCGGTGTACAGCGTCGCGTTCTCACCCGACGGCAAGTCGCTCGTCTCGGGCTCCCTGGACCGCACCTTGCGTGTCTGGGACCTCACACAGACCAAGCGGGCCGTCGAGCACCCTCCTACAGGCTCGAAGGAGGTCGAGAAGGGCCTCGGCACATGTGCGTCGACGCTAAACGGGCACAAGGACTACGTCCTGTCGGTGGCCATCTCCCCTGACGGGCGATGGGTCGTCTCGGGCTCGAAGGACCGCTCCATCGAGTTCTGGGACATCCTGAGCGGGCAGGCGCAGTTCATGTTACAGGGACATAAGAACTCGGTCATCTCTATCGACCTCGCGCGTTCGGGTGGTCTTCTAGCCTCTGGGTCTGGAGATTGCCACGCCAGGATCTGGAGCTATGGGCCACCTTAGGTAGAGAACGAGGGAGAAGAGTGAGAAGTGTCCTGGATATAGAGACTCGGCGGACCGGGTCCCCCCCCTAGTGTATCGGTTGGGTTGAGACGATGAATGTTTACTTGTTATCACTGCTATGCTGGTTGGGTCTGGGTACGAGTGCGAGTGTTGAGTGTTGGTGAGAGTGGAGTGGTGACGTGATGTGATTGCGTTGGGTGGGGTATTCGGGAGATTGTACAGAAGAGGAACGAGTGAGCGAGTCGGAGACAAGTGAATGACGTGCCTGAAATGTTACTCGTGATCACCACTCTCTTTCCGACTTGTACTATGATCCTCTTCCCACTCTTCCATTCTCTCATTCACTACACTTCTCTCACCATCAACTGAGGCTTCAAGCCCCACTCTGGCCACTCCCACGCCCACAACTAAGCGCCTATCGTCCTCGTTCACACGGCCAGCACCCACCGGGCCTCAACTGTCTCCACTTTCGGCAACTCACCTCACACCAGGCCACCAACCCGCTGATCGAACCCACGCGTCGGCCAACAGCGTCTGTGCACGATACAGATTATACAATGTCGCCATCGGTCAACGGCCACGACGCGATCCCAGAGACAATGCGGCGCGGTGAGTAGTCCGACTCGACGCGAATCGGTACCGCGCTGACCCGCGTTACATTGTTACTGCTCGACTCTCGTCCATTCCACTGCAATTCTCTTAACGATCAACGACATCGGTGGTCCTGGGCGCGCAAACACACTTCCCTCCCTCCTCCCTCCCTCGTTGGCCTCGCTTGCTTCTCATTCCCATCTACCCCTCCCTCCCGCCTCCTGTCCTGTCCTGTCCTCTCCCCTCTCCCTCTCCACCCCCTTGCTTCCTCCTCGTCTCCTCTCCTGCGTCCCATCACCTTCCTCTCCATCTCACACCCACGCATCTCAACAACAGGCGACTCGCTCACGCGCCAAAGGATGGGATCAAGCCCTCACTTAAGCCACATCTTAAGCGTGGGCAATGGCCGCGTGCTCAGCCTCGCGGCAGATGAGAAGCACGTCTACGCCGGCTGCCAGAGCCGTGACAACGAGATCACCGTGTTCTCACGCTCATCGTTACAGCCCCAGTTCAGGCTGCTCGGCCACGAGGGGAGCGTGCTCGCTCTGCTGATCGTTAAGGAGAAGGGGTGGCTCGTGTCCTCCAGCAGCGCTGGTGACGTCCGCGTGAGTCCATACCTTGGCGCTTATGGATCATAGCTGACAGACAGATCTGGTCGACCAAGACATTCCAGCCCCTCTACATAATCCACCCGTGCGACAACACGTCCGGCGACATCTACTCGCTGGCCTGGGACGACAGGGCGGGCGGTACGCTCTACTTTGGCGCGCAGAACACATCCATCGAGTGGGTCAACTTTGGCAAGGCGCTGCCAGGTGCGAGCTCAAACGGAGTGCCCTCGCTCGTGGCCGTTTCCAAGAGCCTGAGCATCCAGCAGAGCAATGGCAACGGTGCATCGACGCCAAGCCAGCGCTCTGGGCGGTACAAGCCGCACTCGTTCTTCGACACACCTCCCGCGGACATGCGGAGTGGCACCTCCACGCCGCGTACCCCGACGGCACAGCCAGTTTGTGGGAGCAGGTCGACCTACCTTTCGGTCGAGAGAGAGACGGAGACGGAGCCAGAGGCCATCGAGTTCGAAGTCGACTGCGACTCGATCGTCTTCTACGCGCACTACGGGTATGTGTACGCGCTTGAGATGATCAAGCGTCCCGACGGCACGCGCTGGCTCGCCAGCGGTAGCGGCGACTCGGACATCAAGATCTGGGAGTGCACGCCGGGCGGCGGGCTCACCCTCGTGCGCGAGTTCAACGGTTTAACGGGCGCCGTCCTGAGCTTCGCATACCGCGACTCGCTCCTCTATGCCGGTCTACAGGACGGCGAGATCGACGTGTGGGACCTCGAGACGGGCGCACGCATTCGCACCATTGAGGCACACGAGGCGGACGTCCTAGCGATGGCGGTCCTCGGGAGTGACGTCTACACCGGCGCGGCAGACGGACGCGTGCTCCGCATCAATGGCGCATTCGATTGCACTGCGGCGTTCAACGCGCACAGCGACTCGGTGCTTGCGTGCACTGTTGTGCGCGCGGCTGCTGGGCCGGGGTACGAGCTCGTCACGGCTGGGAACGACTCGTTTGTCAAGATATGGACGTCGCTCGGCACATCGCTCAAGTCGATCCACGACACGGACGTCGAGGTCGACCTCGAGAGCAACGCCGATGTCATGCTGTACGCGCTGTCCAAGCTCGTGGCGATCCCTACCGTCTCGGACGAGAAACACCGCGAGAGCTGCAGGCAGGGCGCGCATCTCCTGCACAAGATCCTCGGCCAGCTCGGCGCGCGGTCCGAGATGCTCTCGGGCGACCCGGGAAAGAACCCGCTCGTGCTCGCGACGTTCCAGGGCCGCGACACCGGCAAGCCTCGCAAGCGCGTGCTGTTCTACGGGCACTACGACGTGCAGCCCGCGGGCGAGAAGGACTGGGAGAGTGACCCGTGGGAACTCAATGGCCGCAACGGGTACCTGTATGGGCGCGGTGTGAGCGATAACAAGGGCCCTGTCCTCGCCGTCGCGTGTGCTGCCGCTGCGCTGCAGCAGCGTCGCGAACTTGAGGTCGACCTTGTCATGATCGTCGAGGGCGAGGAGGAGGCCGGCTCGCGCGGGTTTGCCAACTCGGTGCGCAAGCACAAGGAGTCTATCGGACACATCGACGTCGTGTTCTTAGCCAACTCGACGTGGATTGACGAGGAGGACCCGTGTGTGGTCTACGGCATGCGTGGGGTGGTGTACGCCCAGCTCATGGTGCAGAGTGGTGGCGAGGACGCGCACAACGGTGTCGAGGGTGGCTTAGTCAAGGAGCCAATGTTCGACCTCGTCCAGCTCCTCTCGAGCCTGGCAGACACCAACGGGGTCAACGTACCTGGCTTCTGTGAGTAGATGGCTTCGGGTGTTAGCTGACTCGCAGATGATAAAGTGCGCCCCAAGACCGAGATTGAGGCGCAGCTTCTCAAGAACGTGGCGCGTGCGTCTGGTCGCGACGCGGACGAGCTGAGGCGCGTGTGGTGCCAGCCGACCTTCTCGATCGCGAACATCTCGACGACGTCCGCGCCCAACAAGACGGTCATCTCGAGATGCGTGCAGGCGGACATTGCGATGCGCATTGTTCCGGACCAGGACATCGACGACATTGTCGACTGCCTCACTAGCTTCTGCCGCGCCAAGTTTGCCGAGTTGAACACGCCGAACAAGCTCGAGGTCAACGTGACGCACGCAGCGGCGTGGTGGCTCGCAAGCTTAGACAACCCGTACTTCCGCGCGCTCGAGGACGCGGTCAAGGACGTGTGGGGCGTGGCACCACTCAAGATCCGCGAGGGCGGTACAGTGCCAACGATGAGCTGGCTCGAGCGCGAGTTTGCCGCGCCCTGCGTGCACCTGCCTCTCGGGCAGTCCTCGGACGCGGGACACCTTGCGAACGAGCGTATTCGTTTACTCAACCTGCGGAACGGGAAGCGCGTCGTGGAGCGGTACCTGACGCGTCTGGCGGCGGCGTAAAGTTAGAGGGGACTGAGCGGGGTGACTGTAGTGTACAGAGTAGTCACATAGCATGCATGCATAGTTGGTCAACTGTCCACGACGGGCAGCGACCTTGCTGCTGTTGTTGTTGCTGCTCCCTGTGTTTCGAGTGACAGTGGCTGCAAGCTTAGGGTCCTGCCACGCGGCAATGACGCGATCCCGGTATCCAAGCGGGCGCGGTGAGTGATCGCGACGTGCAACAGGTGATCGACCACACCAACCAACATCACCAAAGACCACATCACTCGACACTCCTCCACGTCTCCCTCTCTCTGCAGCGCGATGGCCTCGCCCACCCCCGAGGCCACGCCGCGACCCGCGACGACGGCCCTGTCGTCCCCCACCAGACCGCCGCACCTCGCGATCCCCGACGACCATCCACTCGCTGCGGGACGGCGCGGTACGAGAAGCGCAAGCGACGCGGGCGGCCGGCGTCCCCGCGCCTCAGCACCGGCCGCCCCCTCGTCGTCCGAGGTGCTCTCTCCCGCCTCACCGGGCCTGGAGCGTGTAACCACCACGGGCAGCTTCAACCCACCCGACGCGGACCTCCTCGGCATCGGCCCGTCGCGCCCCTCCGTCTCCAAGCGCGCACGCGACTCACCGGCCCGCGCGCGCTCCTTCCACGCCCTCGACAGTCTGGCGCGCGACGAGCTGGCCCTCCTCGACACGCGTTTCGAGGATATGCAGGACGCGGACCTCGCCTCCTTCCTCGCCCCCTTCGAGCGGGGGTGGGAGGTGTACCGCCAGGAGGAGAAGTCAGAAGAGGAGCGCCTCTTTCCCCCCTCCCCGCCGGCACGGCAGCGCGACCATCCCGTCAAGGTGCTGTCGCGCGCCGTCCGCGAGCTGAAGGAGGTGGTCGCGCGGCTCGAGGAGGAGAACGCGCGCCTGCGCGGCGAGGAGCGCTCGACCGACTCGCAGCGCATACACGACTCGCTTGCCGACGCGCTCAGCACCTCCCTCACCTCCCCCGCGCGGGGGGCGCTCGCCCTCGCGCTGCAAGATACCATCTCCCAGCCCCACCCCCACCCCCATGCGCGGCCCAAGTCGCCCGCGCCCTCGCACACCTCCATCCTAAGCACCAAGAGCACGCGCTCCACGCTCACGCTGGAGCGGCCGCGCGGCGCCAGTGCCAGTGGCCCGGATTTGGCGTCGCCGACGGCACGCAAGTGGGGGATGAGCATGTGGGGCTGGCGACGGCGGAAGAGCAACGCGAGCTTGGCGCCGAGCGCAGTGGAAGAGGAGGACGAGTGGCGCCGCGGGGATGGGGGGAGCACGCCGGCGTTCCGCGCGATCTTCCTGGCTACTGTGAGCTCGGGGGTGTGAACGAAGCTGACAACAGCGTATCTTGACCCCCGACCCCGCGTCTATCCTCGTGAAAGACAGCGGGCCGCTCGTTGCATCGTTAGCACACGCGCTCGTGAGCGGTGCGCGCGACGCCGGCATCGTGCCTCGCGACCCGCCTGGCCGGGCGCGCGCTAGATCGCGCGCAGCGAGCGTCGGGAGCCAGCAGGCCCCAACATCCGCGGATGCGGCGCACGGGTACGGCGACCAGGCCCTGGCCGCGACGGTCGCGGTCGGGCGGACGCTCCTCAAGCACGGCAAGGCGGCGATCGAAGGGCTGGGAGAACGCGAGACGCCGCGCCCCACGCCTAGACCCGCGCTGCTGCATCGCGCCTCCTCCCGTCCATTCCCCACCACGGCGATGGCACAGTCTCTCCCCTCCCCCGACCACAGCCCGGGCACCGGCTCCCCGTCAGCGGACACGCCGCCGCCCAGCGTCGAGCTGAGCAGCATCGTGCCGGATGAGACGAGGCCACCGACTGTCCTTCTGTCACGGCAGAACCTCGGGTCGTTCTTCCAGAGCACCAGGACAAAACTCACGACCGCGACGCGGTTTACGAGCGACCAGCCGCCGCTTACGGACCGCTACGGGTTCATATGTGAGCTGCTGCACAGAGCGCCAGCTGACACCAGACGACATCCAACACGCGAGCATGCTGAAGGATGCCAGCCGGGTCGGCACGCCCGCGCCCATGAGCCTCACCGGGCACATCCCCGAGCCTCCGCGCAAGCCGACCCCGCCACCAGCGCCAGCACCGAAGGTGAGGCGCGCGGCGGCGCTCCCCTCCTCCCTCAACGTGCCGATCATGGACCACACGCCCGAGCGGCGTACCGAGTGCCGGCCGGCGCTGACCTCCACCAAGTCGGACACGAAATCCACCGCCTCGCTCTCCCCGCAGCGCTCGCCCGGAGGCACACCGCCCAACGGCAGGGCAGACGCGACCCCAGGTCGCGCACGGACACGCTCATACGCGCCTGCGCCGAGCAAGCCCATCGCGGCGGCGGAGCAGGTGAGTGTGAGCGTGTGCGCCGCCTCGGCCAGCACCTCCGACGGGACGTCCGCAGCCTCTGCCGCGGCCTCGCGCCTCACCGTCTCGAGCCTGTTAGACCAGCTCACGGACATCCACGACAAGCAGCAGCGCGCGCGCACGGCCGAGTGGGACGCGTTCCTGCGCAAGCGCACGCGCGGCCGCCGGGGGAACCAGGACGTTGGCGTCGGCGGCGCGCTCGCACAGGTCGCTGCGCTCTCGGGCACGAGCAAGGGGGCGGACGAGTACCGCGCCTTCCTGCGCCTCGTGCGCAAGGGCATTCCCATGCCGTACAGGGGCGACGTGTGGGCCGAGTGCAGCGGCGCGCGCGACCTGCTCGTGCCGGGCGAGTATGCCGAGATCCTTGCCGTGCACAAGGACGACAGGAGCCCGGTGATGGCCGAGATCGAGAAGGACGTGGGGAGAACTTTCCCCGGCAACGTGTTCTTTGGGGGCGACGGGCCGGGCGTGGCCAAGCTGCGCCGCGTGCTCACGGCCTACTCGTGGCACAACCCCGCGGTCGGGTACTGCCAGGGCATGAACGTGAGCTGGGTTGCGTACGGAGAGCTGACTGCAGATGCTCGCGGCGACGCTCCTCCTGACCTACGAGGACGAGGAGCAGGCCTTCTGGGTGCTGCACTGCATCGTCGAGCGCCTGCTCCCGGACGACTTCTTCGCGCCGTCCCTCCTCGGCTCGCGTGCCGACCAGCTCGTCCTCGCGGACCTGGTCGCGGCGCATCTCCCCAAGATCGCGCAACACCTCGCCGCGCTGCAGGTCGACCTGACGGCGCTCACGTTTGGCTGGTTCCTCTCCCTCTTCACCGACTGCCTGCCCGTCGAGACCCTCTTCCGCGTGTGGGACGTCCTCTTCGTGGAGGGCCACGACGTGCTCTTCCGCGTCGCGCTCGCGGTGCTCAAGCTCAACGAGGCCGAGATCTGCGGCTGCGAGTCCGTCGGCGACCTCTTCTCCGCGATCGGCGGCATGACCAGCCGCCTGTGGAGCGCGGACAAGCTCGTCGCCCTCCAGCACAGCTTCAAGCAGGCCGTGCGCGCAAAGGACGTGCAGGCCCTCACGGAGAAGCGCACCGCCGAGCTGCAGGAGATGGACGAGTAGCTAGGGCATGCATATGTCTAGTGGCTACAGCGGTACACCTGGGGTCTAGTGGCTATATCGCGGGAGCGGCTTGTACACCTGGTGGCTGGACGCAAAGATCCCGGCCCGACGGTCGGGCACGCCAAAGTCGGCGCGGAAGTTGGGGCACGCGACGAGCACGCAGCCGATGTTGGCGCCGTCCTTGGCGATCGTCTTGCCGCTCGTCAGCGCACACCCCTCGCAGCGGGGGATGCGCGCGCCGCGCGCCAGCGCGGCCGGGAGCCCCGCGCCGGACGGGTAGAAGTGCGCGGCCCACCGCCGCTCTGCGGGGTCTAGGCCCGAGTCTCCGATGCTCTCCTTGCCGTTGTGCGCCAGCGACGCCGTGCGCCGCGGCAGTGCGTGCGGGAGGAGCTCCTCCACGAGGTCCACGGATGCCATGGACGAGCGCAGGGATTCGAACGACCCCATCGTCGCGCGCAGCGACTCGAGCGACGCCATGGACGAGCGCAGCGAGTCCATCGCCGTCTCCATCGTCGACCGCAGCGAGTCCCTCGACGTCTCCATCGTCGCGCGCGGCGACTCGATCGACCCCCTCAGAGACTCCTTCGACTCCACCCTCTTCAACTCGGTACCGGCGTCGTGGTCCACGTCCATCCCGTCGTCGCTGTACACCGACCCCTCTGATGGGGCGGCGCACCACGCGGGCCGGAACTCGAGGATGCGCGTCTCGGGGATGGCCTCGAGCGGGCCGCGGACGGGGTGCTTCTCCTCCCCAGAGATCGGGAGGGCGGGTAGGGCGGGGAACTCGGGGACGGGGGCGATGTCGATATCGGGCTCGATGGGCGCGGCAAGGCCGGCGGGGCCCGCCAGCGCGGTGGAGCAGGAGCGGAGGGAGGATGTGCGCGCGGGGATGACGGGGGGGAGAGGGAGCGAGGGCTCGGGGAAGGGGATGGAGCCGGGCTCGGGGAAGCGCTCGACGGACGGGAGGGTCGGCGCGCGCGGGACGAACATTATGCTAGGGCTACAATGAACGGACGGAGAGTGGGGCAAGATGTCTAGGGCAAGTACGAGGGGGTGGGAGGGCTTATATGCTGCGTGGCGGGGTGCGGTGCATCTCCGTCTTCTCCGTCGCGGATGGGCTATGGGCTAGGCTAATTGGTGAGATCTGGGGCGCTCGGCGACGGCGGCGGTGGTAAACACCCATTGTTGAGGGGATGCGAGGTGGGAACAACTGAAGTGTTCAAATCTCCATCAATTGGGCAAAATTGCACGGCTCCTTTCCAATGGCGATGGGCTGGCGAGCAGCATTGATCTACGATACGCCATCTAGCACCGCCCGCACATGTCGAATAGCGTCGTGCCGGGCGGCGCACACGTGCACGGCGACCACTCCCACCCCGTCGAGCCACCGACGCCCGCCCCCCGCGCCGGAGACGAGCCGCCCCCGGTCGGGCACGTCGCCACGGCGGTAGACGCACACGAGGCGCCAGCCGTGCGCAAGGCGAACGGCGAGCCGCCGACGACCGGTGTTTGATGCGCGTCGCGGCGCCCGAGCATCGCTTACACAGCTCGTGGCGTGGGCGACCTCGTCCTCGGTCCCACCGCCGAGAGGGCGGCCGAACTCGGCCGCCACAGCGGCCGCGTCCGCAGTGTGGCTCCCCTCACACCGGGACAGGGCACGGAGCGAAGCAGTTGGCGCGGGGGAAGAGCGCCGGCCGCTGGATGGACCTGGAGGGGGTATCTGGTCGGAGGGTTGTGCTCGTGTGTCCAGAACAGCTCGGCTGGGGTGGTAAGTTCCGCAGTGTAGAGGGGACACGCCGCCTCGCCGCCTTGGAGCTCGGTGGAGCCGGACGAGGTCGAGGCGCGGGCCTCGTTCGACGGGGACGGGCTGGGCTCTAGGAGCCGTGAGGCGGACGATCTTGCGCCTGTCGAAGATGCCGATGGACACGATGGTGGGACGTCGGTGTGGCGTTATCCCTGCGAGCTGGGAGCCAGGTGCGAGCTCTGGCCGGGCTGTGAGAGCTGGGCCTGGGCACGTGGCTTTGCTTTCAACACGCTCTCACCCGGAAAGCAGGCGCGGCCGTTCACGCCACGAACCCACCCACGGGGAATGGCCCAGATCCCAGCACCACACTTGCCAGCGCCGCGTCCCCACCCACTCTTCCCGGCGCCACTTCCCACCAGTGACACAATGGCGCAGGCACCGCGGTCAACAAGCACGACTCGCCTCGCGGCCATTCTCGTATCATTCTACTTGCCTCTGAATCTCCTCGCCCCCGACATCCCATCCACCCACCATGCGCACCCACGACATCCTGTACGCGCTCGACGTCGTCGCGGCACACCTCGGCCTCCCGCGCACCCCCTACGCGGGCCACTTCTGGTACGACGCGGACGCCTACGCCCCCCTCTCCATGGCCGACGCCAAGGCGGACATGCTCGCGTCGTCCATGCGGCACCGCAGCCCCGTGGGCCGCGACACCCCGCCCGCCCCCGCCCCCGCCGGCGAGTGGTGGCCCCCCCTCCAGCCGCCCGCGCCCTCGTACGCGCGCTTCAAGCAGCCGCCGTACCGCGACGCCCTCTCCGAGCTCAAGCACGTCTCCGCGCAGCTCGAGTACGCGCGCCGCCTCGCCCTCGCGCGCCGCCGCCTCCTCGCGGCCCTCGAGCCGGACCTCGCCGCGCTCCCCCCGCACGTCGCCGCGGCGTTCCGGCGCGCCGGCGACGCGTGGGCCCCGCACGGCGCGATGGCCGGCCTGAAGGCGCGCTACGAGGCGCTCATGGACCTCCTGTACGCCGGCTTCAGCGCGGGCGGGTACAAGGACAAGACGATGTGGCGGATCCAGCGGGCGGTGAACCGCGGGCGCGCGGTCGCCGCCGCGGTCCCGCAGACGGAGGTCGACGCGGCGGTGGGACACCCGTTCCGCGCGGGCGGGAGTGTGCTGGTCGTGCGGGACGGGGGCGTGCTCACTACGGTCGGCGTTTCCTGCGTCCCGGATGGGCGGCGGGTCAAGTGGACGCCAAGGGGGTGGGTGTACACCTCGTGCCGGTGCGGCAGGGAGGAGATGTTCGCCCCGTGTACTTGCTCCCCGCTGGAGGGCAAGCCCGTGGGCGCGGAGGAGCTTTGCCCCTGCGCCCCGGACGAGGCTTGCTCGTTCTGCATGGCGGTGTATGTCTCCAGCGCCGAGAGCCCGACGTCCTCAGTGTCGCCTCACCCCGCATCTTTCTAGTACTTCAGCCGGCGCCGATGTATTGTGTTCTTCGCGGTATGTCGCTGTATCACTTGCGCCAGCTCAGTGTTGCCATACTTACACGTGTGCATGTTCAGTTACAATCTACACGGCCGCGCCAAACACGCGGCTCAGGAGCTTGGTGCGCAGCGCCGCGCTTCCCGGCGTCCGCGTGATGGCCTTGGGGAGGCGCTGGGGCGGCTCCTCCTTGCCCTCAGCCACGGATGCGTCGCCGTCCTGGGCGACCGACGCCTCCGGCTTGGGAAAGTTGGTATCCTCGGCTTGCTTCTCGGTCGCGGGCATGGGAATATCGCCCTTGAGCAGCCCCTCGTCCTCGGTGCGTTTCTTGCCCTCGGTCTCCCCCGTCCCCCGGCGGTCGACGACACACATGCCGCGCGTGAGCTCGCCGCTGCGCTCGACGCCGAACGCGCGCCCCGCCACCGCCCACCCCGCGCCGACGGTGCCGGGCGCGTTCTCGACCGCGTACCACACGGCCACGGGATCGTGCATCTCCATCGCGTCCGGGAGGCCGAAGCGCTGCTGCAGCCCGCGCACGCGGAGGAGGAACGCCGTCGTGAACGCCTCGAGCGCGGTCCCGCCCTCGTGGAGGAGGTCGGAGAAGGGCACCGTGTGCTGCGCCGTCACGTCGAGCGGCGCGAAGACAAAGCTGAAGGCGCCGTCCTTGGCCGCCACGCGCAGCATGTCGAAGGCGTACGGGTCTGCAAAGGAGTTGAACTCGGACACGGGGGACGTGTTGCCCGGCACGTCGAGGGCGCCGCCCATCCACACGACCTCACCGACGCGCGCAAAGGTCGCTTTGTCGGCCCGGTACGCGTGGGCCAGGTTAGTCACTGAGATTAGGCGGTGCCTGGGGCAAGTTGCTGGAGGTACGCACGAGGTCCGATGGCCACGATAGTCACAGTTCCCTCTGGCTCGGAGGCGAGGAGCTTGAGGATCTCCTCGTATGCGTGCTTCTCGCTCAGCTCGAGCGGGTACTCGGTGCCCTCGGGCGGCGTGAACTCGGGGTTGGTCTCGGTGATGTTGCTGAGGCCGTCGCGGCCGTGCTCCGGGTTAGCAACCAGGAAGACGGGCGACTCACAAAGTACGTCGCGACGTGCTTCTCCCCGCCGATAGGCCCGTCCTCGCCGACGGCGACGACTGTGCGGTTGGCCAGAGGATAGCGGTCCTTGGCGCCGGGGTGCTGCTCCCGCTCGCGGGCGAGCTGGTAGTACATCTTGAGGAGGTTGTCACGGGTGTTGACGGCATGGGTGTTGCCTGCGGTCAGCGGGGAGGGGGCCAGGCGGCATTAGAGGTAGCGTGACGCGTTGGAGGCCAACGGGACGCCATCACCGGGACGCGCGGGATGTCCGTGGAGATAGGTGGTGCCTGCTGCACCGAATACAGGTCGCGCCGATAATCAGTTGCAGCTGGGTCGGACGGGCAGCGACTCACCGAACACGAGCGTAATGAGTGCGACCTCGACCTCCGGCTGTTGTCAGCTAGCTGCTCTAAACACTTCTGTCGACGTGCTGCGGAGCGCTGCACGCCGACCGGCTCCAGGTGACTCACGGAGGCCAACGCCAGCAGGATGGCGAGCACGTCATCGACACCGGGGCTTCCGTTAGCTTTCCAGGCGCTCGCGAGACTCACTCGGTGTCAATGACGATCTTGCGAGGCATCGTAAAGGTGGTGATTGTTCAAGAGACATCGGATAGTGTGCTGGGGGAGCCAGCGTATTATCATTCCGCGTCCCTATCACGCGCGGATTCAAATACAGACCTCCACCGCCGTTGTCCGGCGCACCACAACTTTGAATGTATGCTCTCGTTCAACTTGACATCAACATCTCAATCTCTCCACTTAACGCTGCAATGGCCCTGCTGGAACAGGTCATCAGCGGCGCCGCGCCCGCCCACCTCGTGGTCATCCGCCACCCCCTCGCCTCCCCACCATGGCCCCTGGTCCGCACCATGCTCAAGTCAAGGTGAGCTCGACTCTCATCAAGCTGACACCAGCCCCGTCCTGGCAATCACCCTCCTCCCCCCCGCCCCCGAAATACCGGGTCGCATCCTCGACCTGTCCGGCGCCGTGCCGGGGTACTCTGACCGCGACGTCGAGGCCGAGATCACGCAGGCCAGTGCGTCCCCTCCCCGGCCGAGCTGACCCAGTCGCCACCCTCGCCCCCGGCACCCAGGTGCTCCTCGACGCGCCCGACATCCTGGTCGAGGACCACCCGCGCGCGTGGCGCATCCTGCGCGCCCTCATCGCGGCAACCGCCTCCCCCGGCGCGCGCCTCATCCTCCCCGTCCCCGCCGCCTCCCCCCTCGCCGCCGAGCTCGCGTCCGCGTCCCTCTCCCCCTCCCTCGCGCTCCTCACCCCCCTCCCGCCCCGCGTCGTCCAGTCCACTATCGAGGCATACCTCCTCACCGGCCCGGACCGTCTCGAGAGCCTCCTCGACGCTGCCGTCGCCCGGGGCGCCGGCGACCTTCCGGTCCTGCGCGACATGGAGCCCGTCCCCGACGCGGTGGTGCTCGTGCTCCTCCGCAAGGCCGCGGGCGGGGCCAAGGGCATCCTCCGCTCTGTCGAGGGGTTCAGATCAGCCCCCCTCCCCCTAGAGAGCATGGTCGACTTCCGCCCCGCTGCCGTGGCCAAGGTCACGACGCACGCAGACCTCAACCTCCCCTTCAACCTGAGTTTGACGGAGCAGCAGCGCGAGGCGCGGGGCGCCGTGCCCCTGCCTTATGCGCATGAGGGGGAGGGCGCGGACCTCGGGATGGGGATGGACTGGTCGGACGACGAGGAGGACGAGGAGATCTAGCGCCGGCGTGTACTACTATCGATGCAGGGTGTTCTAATCATCCCGGATGTGATCGCCGGCTTTGCCTACATGAGCAACTTCCTCGACCTCGAGATCAAGCCCGGCCCCTCGTTCAAGGCCAAGTGGGACAAGCGCGCGCCCAAGCGCCTCGACCAGCTGCCCCAGCGCGTTTCCTCGTCGCCCGCCCTGCCCGCCCTGCCCACGCTGGTCCCCACCTTCCCCCCCGGTCTGCTGCCGCCCCCTCCGCGCGACGTCATCCCCTACCTCCGCCTCACGCGTGGCGTCCTCCCCTCCCCCGGCGAGTGGGGCCCCGAGACGACGTTCACGCACGTCGAGCGCATAGGGCGGGGGACGCGAGCGGATGACTGACCCCGCAATCTCGTGCTCAATCGCGCAGCTCGGGCGTGAGAATAGCGCCCATACCGGGCGCCGGACATGGAAACGTTCGCATCTCCAGTTCTGGGTGGGATCTGGCGGCTGCCGATCGCGCCTCACGGGTGGTGCGAGAAGTGCGACGAGGGCGACGCAGGCGCTGCCCACGCCACGTCCATCTGTTCAGGCCGACGGCGCCCGTCGCTCTCCTCCACATTCTGTCAGTGACATACC
>JAMALN010000482.1:0-28699 GCA_023630115.1 Cutaneotrichosporon sp. PK4640 | reverse complement strand
TCCAACGACGAGGAGCGCATCTCGTACAACGAGGACGACCCGTTCTTCTCCGAGATCTCGGGCTTCATCGACACGATCGAGGACGGCCCCGAGCCCAACATCCTCTCCACGTTCGAGGACGCCGCCAAGTCGTACGAGCTCACCTGGGCCATCCGTCTCGCGTCCGAGGCCAAGCTCGTCCGCAAGCCCTCCCAGGTGGCGTAGGCGGCACATGTGCTGAGGCACATCGCCATCGCCACAGCGCGCGCCGATCTGGGGCGCGCGTAGCGCTGCGGTTCTCCGCAGCTGTAAGGTTGTCAGTGTAATGCATTTATCGGGACTCTACAAAGCAGCTCACGTCAGAGCGTCTACTCACCTTGCTCGCTCCTCACCTCGCTGATCTTGTTGCCCCGCGCCATGTCCATCCCAACACCGCCCCTGACCCCAGTCAACGCCCTCCACCCTCCACCGCGCCCGACTCCGACTATCCCCTCCTTCCCTCCTGACCCTCAACCGCGCCTCAGCCGCATCTCTGCATCCCCATACCTCTGCCCCCTGTCGACTCAATCCACCTCTGACTCACCCGTCCGCAACCAAGGCTGGTAAGCGTGCATCCTCACATCTTCACCACTAAGGTACGGGGGCGGCGAGGGTGGGCCAACGAGTTCGAGTTGCGAGCTCGGAGCGGGACTCGGGACTCCGGCTGATCTGATGCGGGCCAGGTAGCCCGCCAGGCCACACATGCCTTACGACTCGACGCATCTCGCACCTCTGGAAAGCACTGGATTGTCGAGAACGGATCTCACCCACGCCACTCTCGTCATCGCGCTTGATTTGTTTGTTGGGGGGGTGCCTCCCCATTCAAGTGAACGCCATTGCTCGGCTCCTGTCTCAGTGTGCTTCCTACATAAAGCGCGACGCCTCCCCACCCCCCCACCCGCACGTCCCCACCACCACTTGCCTCTCACCTCGTCGACCTCGGTAGGGTTCCCGAATTGACCCAGCTCATGGCAGATCTCCGTCATGGACCACCCCTCGAAGCGCCCGCGGATCCACGAGGCCCAACTGGACGATGCCCCCTCCGAGGCTCTCCACGAGATTATCGGACAGCTTAGCAAGCCCGAACTCTGCGCCCTTGCTCTCAGCGCTGCATCCACGGATCCCCGCTTGGCCCACGACGTCTACTCCTGGGTAGGGCAGCCAAAATGTCAGAACCATGCAGACGACGTCTCGCCGCATGTTTTCGAAGCCACCAAGCTCCTGCGCCAGTACTGGCGCGACGATGTCCACAGCGTCAAAGCCGATCTCAACGCAGGCTTGCTGGAAATCTTCAAGACACTGGAGAGTCAGAGCAAGAACGGCCCCGAGAAGACGCAGATCGCAGTAATCAAGGCCATGTCTTCGATCCTCTCGCTCATGGGCCAGTGGGGCCACCACGAAAAGAACGGTGGGCACCTGTACCAAGAGCTGTGCGACGAGGACAACGGCCTCGGCGCCCAATGCGCGTCGCATCTCCTCAACGTCATCCAGGCGTATACGCCTTTCAAGCCGCCGGCTCCCGCGGTGAAGGAGGGTCTGCTCAAGAGCGTGGAGGGTGCCTGCGAGAGTATGACACACGATCGTTGGCCTCTCGACGTAGTCACAGATTGCCGCACTACTATACGGGCTACGTTGGCCGAACGGATGCCCCGCCCGCCTCCTACCCCTGCACGATCGCCTCCACGAACAAGTGCGGCGCATGATGGAGTGGGCAGTGAGCCCGGCCCCCCTACCCTCAGGATCGACCTTTCATCAGCTTCGCCGCCCACGAGCGTCCCGCCATTACCGACCCCGGCATCCACCCACACCTCAACGACGGATCTGGACAGTGGGGACTCGAATCCGACAGCCCAGCTGGCGCATAGTTTTGACTTCACGACCTTTGTCACGACGGCAGAGGATCTCTTGAGGCGCGAACGGTGGGACGACGTCAGGAACATCTTTAAACAGCTCGCTGCGCGCAGCCAGAAGAGCCCATCACCTTTGGTGCAGCGTACACGGCCATGTGTCATATCCTGTCGGCCATCAAGCGTCTGCGCCGACTCAACCCTCCATTGGCGTTCGGCGCCCCGTTTGAGGAATGGGCCTCTGTGGTTCACAATGCCATCGTCGCGGCGGCACCAGGCTTTCTGAAGACTGCCTGCAGGAACGGATCGCTGGTCAAAGCCTTCCAGAGGGTGTATGCGGAGCAAGGGGCACCAAGGGGTGACTGGACGACATGCATGGGGAAGGTGTGGGAGGCTGGGCTGGTGGAGATGCCGCTCCCTTATCCGCATCGACAGCCATCCCCCAACGACCCCTTTGCCTCGGCGCCCGCTGCGGTCCATCGCCGGCTCTACGTCGACATGGACCGAAGTCCGGCAGCGGTCTCCTACGTCGAGGGATTGTTACGGGAGATGGCGAGAGCCGCATCCACGGCGGAGAGCACCTACGAGATGAAGCTGCAGATCCTCCTGCGGATGGCTGACATCTTCCACACCCTCTACCAGCCCGGGTCCCCAGGGGAGGCCTTCAACCCGCGCCAGAACACCTTCGGTATCTCCGCTTGCCATGCGGTCGACGCGTTCACAGACGAAGAGCTCGCGCGAGCGCGCGCCGAGGGCGACCCCCAACGCCAGGCCGGCAGGATGCTTGCCAACGGGAGATACTGGGCGTTCAAGGCCTACAAAACACCCAGGCAGCTTTGGGACGCGATCAAGAAGCTGGAAGGTTATGGGGTCTAGCCTCTGGTGCCTCGCCTCCCTGCCCCTCCGTTCACCAACCTACGATGGGGGCTTCGAGGATACCACGGCAGAACGTAGCGCGAAGGATGCATACTGCGACGAACGTTGTTCATGTTTATGCACTCGATGCTGTTGCGCGCCTGAGATGCGAGGACCCAGAACCTCTATTTCGAAGAACAGCAGGAGGAACGGCCCACACATTGACCAAAGTGTGACCATGCCCCACCCCCCTAGAAGGGATTTTCAGGTCCCCGTCCCCTCCTCAGCACGGATTCCGTGCTGAGCCATATTTTCAGGGGAAAGTTGCCCGGATGCATGCATCCGACAGCTAGGATCAACCCGATGCACACCACGCCCACCGTCATAACATCCGCTGCAGTCAAGAAACTAGCTCTCGCGCTCATACTCGCAGATCATCACTGGCTTCTCATCCACTACACCTTACATCTTGCTCTGCCTCTCCCAGTATTCCCGTCGGCGTTTTTGCCTGAGCAAACTGCACGGACCTCCCCCCATCCTATATATGCCTGACAGACTAGCGTCTTCTCTTTCATTCTCGTCTCTCACTCACACTTCTTATCCCGACCTCATCCCGCCCCCACACCTCTCACACGGACACCCGCCTGGTTCACCAGCGCCATGTCTTCCCAGGCTACGCCACACACGGTAGGGTTGCCATCCTTCGCATGCTGAGACCAGGCCACGCCCGGTCGCTCCACCAAACGCCCACGGGGCGAGGAGTCAACGCTACCGCCCAGCCAGCGCTTCCGCGAGATTGTCGAGGGGGCCGATGAGAGGATGCTCCGCGCGATCCTGACTATGGTCGAGGCCAGGGACCCCGAACTCGCCCAAGACGTTGTCGCCATGCTTGCACCGTCGCAACCCCGCCGGGCCCTGCCCTCCGAGCCCGAGTCTCCGAGCCCTGCGCGTTCCGTTCCGGCTGCGAGCTGCGCCTCGGTGGCCCCAAGCGTCTCCGCCGGGAGTCATGCCCTTCCCAACACGCCCACCCCGCGCCACTTCACTGCGACGCCAACCTTCCCGACACCCGGTCCCGCCCAGGCCCCTGTCCCCGCGTCGCCCACTCGCACGCCCAACCTGTCGGGGCTTATCCCCCAGGTCGAGAAACTCTTGGCCGACTACCTGGCCCAGGCGAGACTTTTGCAACCCGAGTACGAGGGCCCCCCGGGTACAACGTGCTACGTATCTCTCAACAGGGCTCTCCATGCCGACCGCGAAACCTTCAATATCGGCCTCAACAACATCTTTGACAAGTTGTGGGAAGCGGCGAGCATGGCCGATTACGCTACAAAGCTGAAGGCACTCTCGGTCACTTGCGAGATTCTGTGGAGGCTGAGGCGTCCACAGTGGTATTGCTACGACGAGCCAAAGGGATGGGACGCGCTCGAGCACCCCGAATACACTCTGGTCCTTCGACTTCCTCTCGAGGTCGTCCAGTCGCTCTCGGAGTCGGACAGGCTTGTGGCGAGCAAACACCAACCGACGCTCAAGATCGTTGAGAAGGCTGTTGCGGAGCTCTGGGACAAGGGACCCGAGCTGAGGGAGTGCTGGGCAATCCTGTGGAAGCTCACCGAGCCACGGTTGCCACGCCCCACGAGAGCAAGCACGGCATCCAACAAACACGGCGAGGTCCCTTATGAGCTGTACGTCGCTCTCTACACGGGTGGCGGCCTGAAGATCGCGGACGCCCTCAAGCACTTCTTTGGGCAGCTGGACGAGATGGTCGACAGTGCCGAAGACTACGAGGCGAGTGTCCAGATTCTCTGCCGCATGGCGGAGGCCCTTCACCTCTTCTACCAGGAGCCGGGCGAGCTCGCTATGCACTATCGACACGATGGTCGCCAGGTCGAGAAGCGTATCTTCGAAGTCGTCAAGGCTCTCGCGACATCGGATCGCCAGCGGGCACGTGCGGAGTGGAACCCCCAGCGTCAAGTGGGCCGACTGCTCATTAACGCCTGGTGGTGGAGAAGGGGCGGCGACCCAATACCTCGCATGGAGAGAGGCGACCCGCTGTGGGAGGCGATTAAGAAGGTGGAGGGATATGGCGCGAACTCGTAATAGTTTGGTACCGCGATGGATTTCGACAGATCATGTTTCGAGATGGGGACGGAGAGAGTGATCGTAAGGGCTGGCTGCGTTGTGTCACGAGAATCAATGCGGTGACGGGGTGGCGGAATCCGCGTTTGAGAAAGCAGAGAATGGCGATCTCCATGCTGTATCTCCATCATCCCAGTCCGCCAATCCTTTCCGTCACAGATTCAGCAGAAGCTGTGATCAAGGAGAGTTGTGCAGGGTGAGTAGGGATTGCGGTAACGGCATATGCATGCATCTTTCACATGGTGGCACAGCTGTGGACCCCTGAATGACACCACCGTGTCCTGTCGTCTGCCGGGGCAAGGAAACCTGCACTGACCCTCGATATCTGACGGTCATCCCCTCAACGACACCCACACACAGTCGATTAGCTTCTTGTGCACCATGGGTGGAGACGAGGGCTCGGCGAGCAATGACCTTTGGGGTGTGAGCTATCAGGATGGTGAAGATGTGCGTCTCTGCAAACCCGTTATACACTGCTGTACAGGGTATGTGTAATGACCTGTGCCCCTGCTGTCTGCCTTCATACACGCCACTATCGCGCCCCCTATCTAGTCCACTCTTTAGTTAACCGCCACTTCAACCCCTCGCATCCATCTGTAGTCTCTATCGATGGATCATACGTCTTCTCGAACCAACGGCAGCGACGGTACCCGAGTGCCACCTACGCCCGTCCCGACAGTATGGGACCGACCGACGGAGAAGGTATGGTGGCGACCCACGGCGAAGGGCTTCCTGGAAGCGCCGACAAGTGCCGAGTCGTTGCGGGATGAGGTAGGAGCATGTGGGCTGTGACTGCGGCACTGTGGTTGAGGGACTGGCGCTACCTACCTGGTTGTTGGGAGATGGGCCCGTGCACGGCATGCATACCGACATGCGACGGGCGCCCCTCGGCGCCGTCCCGTCGGACATGCAAGCTCGGAGAGAGACGGGCTGCTGAGGTGAGCAGCCCTACGCTAACTGCACGCACGGGGCACCTGCAGAGTAGCATATAAGGCTAGTAGACGCCGTCAGGCCGATGTACATCTTTCTCGCAGAATAGTATCACAACACCTGGTGCCTGGGCGGCGGCGGTGGTTGCGGAAGCTAGGAGGTGAGCAAGTGAGTGTCTGCTGGGGTTGGAGCGCTTCTGAGCCTGTGGACGGCTCCGTCCAACCCCTTGGTGGTCAGTGTAGAATCAGTAGAGTGAAGAAAACAAATCTTTCCGGTGGGTGGACCTCGCAGAATGTACATAATGCATGTCTAAAGCCGGTCGAGGTGCACCGCGATGGGTGCCGCCTTGTTCGGCTCTCCGCGGAACCCCTCGACCTTGGCCTGCTTGATCTTGGCGCGCTTGACGTACGCAGGCCAGTCCCGGCTCGTCGTGGGCAGGCCGAGCACGGTCACGAGCACCTGCTCGGGGACGTTGGCAGCGGCGAGGGCGAAGAGGGAAGGGCTCATGCCTGGCGGGAAGAGGCTTCGAACCCAGGCTTTCTGCATGGTTAACATCGCCACGACGAACGTCCTGCCGGGGTGCGATGCCGCACGCCCAAGTCGGCCGGTCTTGCGGCAGTGGTCGTCGATGCGGTGGTCCACGCAGTCGCCAGTGGCCCCGATGTAAACCGAGATCGTCTTGTCGGGGTGCAAGAGGATGACGGCGTAAACGCAGACGTCTCTCGAGAATGAGTGCCGGACGTAGTCCTCGAGGAGGACAGCGTCCGGCGGGAGTCGATTCTCAAGGATGCACTGAAGGGCAGTCGAGTTGTAGGCGTACAGTTTGAGAGGGTCGACGTCGGCAGGGAGGCTGCCCAGGAACGCGACCAGGTGCGCTGCTGTGCTCGTGTTTATGCTGCGTGTCAGATGGTAGCCGAGCGCGGTGGGGTGCGGTGGGGAAGGGAAGGGTGACGAGGTGAGAAGGGTGCCAAGAGGACTCACGGTCGAGGTCGGTGGCGGCGTCGCCAGAGTACTCGATATTGCCGCGGGCGGCGCGGTCAGTCTGCTCTGGCTGTTAGCCTCCAGTTTGCGGGAAGAGACGTACTCTTCAAGGCCGCGATCTTGGCCTTCTCCTCCCGGACAATCGCCAAGAAAGAGCCCTTGGGGGCGGGGCGGTCCTTGAAGATCCCGCGCGCTGGGATATCAGTACTATCTCTTGGACTGCGGAGCTCACCGCCCTCGATGGCGAGATGGCGCTCCTCTTCGTTGAGGACGTTGTCAACGTCCATGGTGGCGAGATGTTGGTGAGATGTGGGTGTGGATGGATGGAGGGATGGATGGATGGATGGATGTTGGATGTTTGGAGGAACGAGACGAGGTGAGTTGGAGACGAGGTGAAGGTTCGATAGGGGAGAGGACTCATATCGACGGCGGCGGCGGCGGTGCAGCCGCCTGGCTTGCTGGCTGGCTGCGGTTGGGCCATGGGACATGGGGATAGCGCAAGCGCGTGGGACGAGAGGAAGGTAAAGGTGGTGGTAGGTGCGAGCTGCGCAGCGACGATTGAAGCATGAGAGGGCGGTCACTGCGGTCGGTGCGAGGTGTCGGGAAGAGACGTACTCTTGAGGGCGGCGATCTTAGTCTTCTCCATACGGACAACCGAGTACTTGGGTATTACTTGGGTATTGCTCTGGTATTACTTAGGGTATTGCTCTAGTATTGCTCATGGTATTACTTCGGTATTGCTTTGGATGGCTGGGGTATTGCTTGGGTATGGCTTGGGCATCGCTGACCCCCATAAAGCGAGTAAGCAGGAGGATAGTTCATTGTGAGAACCGCACAAACTGAGGCGGATGTATCTCGCTGGGTATGCGAGATTGGCACTCCCGGAGAGTGGAGAGGGGCTGGCTGGCGTTCGGGATGTGCCGCTCCAAATGGCAATAATATGGCATCTCTCGAAGGTGCATTAGAAAAGAGGGAGAGAAGCTTGATGACGCTGGGATAATATTCAGCAGAGTATTGTGGAAATTACGGAACGGTGAGTACGGGGTTGGAGGAGCGCAGAGACGAAAGACGTCGTGGGGTGGCACTGAGATTCCCGGCCGGTCACGGCATCCGTGACGGTAGAAAGAGGACTGCCCGGTGGCACGTGACGAACCAGCCGCCAATTCAGCACCTCTGCAAGCATGTCGTGCACGGCGGGGATGTCACAAGAGCCGGACTGGGCTGAGGTGATCACTCGGGCCCAAGAGCGTCGTCTAGACAGGGGAATGCACTTGATCCATCGTTGGGGATGGGACTATGGAAAAATATGGAAGCAGGGGGCGCAAGGACCGCCGCTGTGACAGTGCCAGACTGCGGGTGGTGGCGGCGAGGCTGCGCATGACAAGCGGAGGGCGGTGAGGGCGTATGGAAGGGCATTGGGAAATTGAGAAGGCTGGCAGCACCCTGTGCTGAGGTGTTGCCACGTCACAAACAGTCACCCACAGCTCAGTGAATGCGCGTGTTTGGGTCGGCGAGAGCCGGTCTTTGGGCAGTGTCCTGACTCGCCACGGCTCTCAATTGCCCCCCATAGTCTGCTACACGCCCCAGGAGCCGCAGCAGTGTTGGCATGCATCGAGGAGTTATCGCCGACGGGGATATGGCGTGAGACAAGTCACACACGCCGCAGCCACATATAAACCCTTGCCGCTGTCTTCGTTTCCTCATCCCCTTCTCTCCTCTCTCCCACCAGCACACTCCAACCGAAATAAATATCGCCATGTCCTCCGACGATGAGAGTGACCACGACCTCATTTCTTCGCCGCCCGTCGTATGTCCCCTTCTTCCCGTCCACTCACCCATCCACTCACTGACACCAGTCCCCGACTGCCACGGAGCGCCCCTCGAAGCGCCCTCGCTCCGACGAGATGGTTGCCGCCGCCGGGACGGGCCAAAGGGGCTCCTCGACGGCCCTCACTGTGGTCGCAGACGAAGTTATGACATGAGCAAAGAAGAAGGCTACAAGGTGAGGACGCCGCTATAAGAGCAGGCGCCACAGAGGCCTGTGCAGGCGGGATCTAATCCTACGGAAAAGCTAGCTGCATGTCAGACTCAAACTCAGTTTGAGTTTGGTACCGGGGACAGCGGATCAGCTTGTTCCGTCTGTCGCTGGGCAGAACGCAGGTGTCACGCCTCAGGCCGCCATCGCCTCCGCCTCCTGGCAACCGAAGGTCCCCAGCCCACACCCCATGCCAACCTTAACTGGCGTGTTGTGGTGAAAATCGAGGGGACGGCAGAAGTGGAGGTGACGTAGGGGGAGGGACGGACCAAGATTTTAAGCGACTTAAAATCTTGTCTCACCACAGTTAAAGCGACCGACAACTCATCGAGAGCGCTATCTGCAACCACCGATCACCCATTCACCCTCAAATCACCATTCTTTCTACCAACACCCCCGTCTACCCACCGATACACCCCCGTCGACTAGAGCGCACCGCTACATCCATCACACCCACACCTAAAGCATAAAACCCACGTTCACGTTATACCCACCCACGCTATCTACCGGCACCTCAAGCGCTCACCGCGAGCACGCGATCAAGACGAACCACGATCGAGACGTACCACGCGCGACACTATGTAGGACATGGATATGGTAGCGAGCAGCAGTTGAGTAACTTGGAGAGGACGTCCCCCTTCGGACAGCGCAACATTCTTGCGTAGACGGGGTGTCTACCAGAATTTCCTCACAGTGTACCGCCACTTGGTTCGTGATGCCCACAAGATCATGTACCAGTACGGGTGCGACATTCCCAATGGCGTTCAGACTCTAGAGTTCTTTCCGCTCAACCACACGAACCTTCGTCCGAACCCGTACCCGAAGTCCGACGACGCGGTGCCGCACATAAAGGCAGATCTTAGCGACGTCTTCGAGGTGCTGGTGAGGGATACGGAAACCTCCGAGGCCCAACTCCAAGCGATTACTGCTATGTGCGACATCTTATCAAGACTGAGCCGCCTGGCCAAGGTACACGATCGCCTGGACGCCGTGCTCCAGCAGGCCGGAGAGGCCTACGGCAGGTACATCACCGGGATCATCGACAGCTACCGTGACGACGAGTACCTTCTCATCGTCGCCGTCGACCATGGATTGCTCAAGCTCGTCGAGAGGACGTACAACGAGACCGGGGACATTACGAGCCTCCATGATGGCCTCACCAAGTTGCGTAAGGCGTCCGCGAGGGCGAGTCAGTTTTACGCGGTCGCCAATCCTAAAACGACCGTTGAACGGAGTATCCATCGGCTGCGTGACCTCTTCATTGGCGACGAATGGTCGTCCCTGGAGACGGCGAAAGACGAGCTCAAGGTCGCTTTCGAGACAATCGTGAGCGTTGCGAGCCACTACGACAGCGGATTCAACACCAAGCAAATGCTCCTCAATCACGTGGTCGAGATTCTCCACCTTCTCTACGAGGTACCTACAGAGCTCGCCCAAGACTGCGCCCGTTCATTCAACCAGCAGATCGGCTCCTACGTCTTGGCCGTCGTCCACACCCTCACTAATGACGAATGTGCAGCGATGCGCACGAGCCACTTTCGCGGCCACAATATGGTAGACGAACTCGTCAATGCCCGGGCGCTGGCCGCTGTAGAGTGGTACCCGAGACACAAGGACCTCGACACCGCGATCTCGATCCTCCAGGGCGACAATTAAGCTATCTATTCCGTATCTCTTCAATGCATTGTCGTTGCGTGGACAGGTGGTTCAGATGCCGAAGCACGCTTAGCGGGCGTGGCGGTTCTTGCACCTCGGCTATGGTGAACGATGGGACATGATGGCACTTTTCTGAGATCCGCGCTGCCAGGGAATCGGGAACACACTTGGATGTGGCGCTTGTCTGGCCTCACTGGCTTTGTGAGTATTCAATGTATGCGTTTGAAACCTCCTTTAATAGAGTATTCAGAGTTGTCAGGGTTATTGCGATGGTGGCTGTCAAAAACGTAAGACAATGCGACCGGCGCTACGACCTCGGAGGCCGAGATCCGTGCTCGCCAGAAAACGATAGGTCTGCAAGCCAAAGACAGAGTGGGGCAGAGTCTGGTCACGTGCTGTGGCAATAGCGGGGCCAAATATGCTAATGACATCACTAGTGATCTGCAGTGCGGGGTCGGCTCGTCGGCGGCAACGTCCGAAGCGGTGGGCGGTTCGACTCGCCACTCCAGACTTGTTGGACAACTTGTGGACATGTAGTTATAGCATGGGTACTGATACAATGCAAGTTACTCTACACGGGCGCTACTGCGTGATTAGCCGCCACGCCTTGCCGTACCACGTCTTTGGTTCTGGCTCCTCGCTAATGTCCCACGGGTTGATAATGTTGGACGTGAGGTCGGCCTCGGAGGGCTTGACCATCTTGCTGCGCTTCAACACCTTGTACCCAACATACGGTATGAGGTAGAGCACAAAGGAGATGTAGCTCGCGACAAAGTCTGCGCCGTCGAACTTGGCGCCGTCGGACGTGATGAACACGGGGAAGCCCTTGAAGATGCACACGATGGAGCAGAAGACGACGGCGAACCAGGCCGCGTAGGGCTGGAATCTGCCGTACCACACCAGCGTGCGGCGGGAGATGTCCTGCGCCTTCATGGCCTTGTGGAAGCGGGTGTAGGTGAACGCGAGGAGCCCCCAGTTGAGGATGTTGTTGAGGGAGATGAGGGACACGAGCCAGTCGAAGGCCTGGGGTGCGCCGCCCGAGCCGGCGGAGAGGAAGCCAAAGAGGCCGAGGGGCGCCGAGGCGAGCACAGCGTACAGCGGCACACCCTGCTTCGTTGTGCGGGCAAGAATGCGCGGCGCTTGCCCGTTGAGTGCGATCCCGCGGAGCGTGCGCGCCGCAATGTACAGGTACGTGTTGCCTGCAGACCAGGCGGACGTGATGATTGCGGCGTTGATGATCGACGGGAGCACCTTGATACCGGCGGTTCTGATGGCGATGACCCACGGCGACGACGTGGCGTTGGCTTGCTTGTTCACGAGGTCGGGGTGGTTGGAGGGGACGCTGGTGTCAGCATAGCCGGTATAGGGCTTACATCATGCCGATCATGAGTGAGCCGCCGACGTAGAAGAACAGCTGGCGGTAGACGAAGAGGCGGACGTTTCGTGGGATCTGCTTGGACGGGTTCTTGGCCTCGGCGCCAGCAAGCACGATCACCTCGGTGCCGCCGTACGCGAACGCCGCGTTTGTCAGCGTGCTGCGGGTCAGCGATGCCTTGTGGCACACGTACTAGAAGAAGCCTAAGAATCGCCCCAGGTCGCCGGGGATCTGACGAAACTGGTTGAACGGTCCTGGGTTCTTCCAGTACTCGAAGCCGCGGCGGTGGCGGTCGGGCGCGCCGCCGAGCGTGATGACGAGCGAGCAGAGCATGAGGCCGATGAGGGTTATAACCTTGATGCACGCGGTAGCCACCTCGGCTTCTCCGTACCACCTCACGGGCAGCATGTTGAAGCAGTAGATGGCGACCAAGGATATGGCGATCCACACGGCCACGCTCACGCTCGTGATCCAGTACTCGACGAGGATGCCGATGGCCGTCACCTCGACAGCGACCGAGATGGCCATGTTGAGCCAGTCTGGGGTCAGCGCGAACGTGCGTGTTGCGCCGACGCACATGTCCACCCGATCGTGAAGCCCACTGCGGGGTCGACGAAGCGGGTCCCGATCCCCGGAAACGTCGCGTCGACAGGGTACTGTCGTCAGCCAAGGGCGGAGCGGGGCTTGGCGGAACCTCCGAAGACCAGGACGCACCTTTGTGATGATCTCGCCGATGGATTGAATCTGCGTAAGCGCCGCCATCGCACCCACTTACGACACACCACACCAGCGTACCGGTGATGGCGAAGGAGAGGAGGATGCCGAGCGGCCCCGCGGCCGCCAGGCTCTGCCCGATACCGACGAAGAGGCCTAGGGTGAGCGTGCCCTGCGCCGCGACGCACCGACGCCGATACCGCCTCCGAACCCGATGAACGAGATGTGCCTGCTCGACAGGGCGCGCTGCAGCCCGCCCTCTTCTTCTGCGTGTCAGCTCGGCGCAGCACCGCACACACGTGGCTCGTTGAACGCGCCGTGGCTGTCGCCGTTGGCGTAGTCGGCGTGCAGCTCCGAGTGGCCGGCGTACGAATCGCGCTTGGTGGGGTTCATGAACTCTGCCGTGTTCATGTCCCCGAGGTTGATGTCGCCAAAGTCGTCTTTCACATCGCTGCCGTGTGTGCCGTTGCCGTTGGGGTAGCTCATGGTCGGCGTCGACATGGGCTGGGGCTGCCGGGGCGGTGGGAGAGGGATGCTGTGGGTGTGTGGTAAAAGTGGATGGTGATGCGGATGGACGGGAGTGAGAATGAATGGTGTGAGGTGGTTGGTTGGACAGTGATGGCCTGGATGCAGCTGGATGGCCTGGATGGGCGGCGGTGCTGGGCTGCGATGAGACAGCGGCGAGATGGTGAGGTTGGGTGGGGGGTGGAGGGGAGGGAGGGCGAGGGCACGAGGAGAGAGGCAAGAGACGTTGAGAGGTGAATGGTCATCTGACACTATGACACAAACATGTACCTAAGTCTCGTTCTGTCCGCTCTCTGCCCAACCGCCCAGCTGCCCATCCTGCCCAACGGCTCGCCTACTCTGTCTTGCTGCATGCCCCTGTTGCCTGTTGGACCCGACCCGAGTCTTGGGAGAGTAGTGGCTGGGGCGGGGCCCGCGGGGCATCTCGCCCAGGGCAGGGCGGTATGCAGCGCTGCTCTGTGTGGTGCGGCTGAACTCCACTCGTGTCTCACTCTCACTTGTCCGTTCCTCCTCTACCCTCTGCTTCCCAAGAGAATGATCCTCACCCTCCTTTCCTGTCCTGTGCAGATCACGCCCATCCCCCGCAGCACAATGATCTACATGTCATGCCGGGCGCAGATCACCTCCACTCCACAACACACAGTGCATGTGCTGCCTTTTGCCCTCTTGCCCACCTGCAACCACGTACCCAATCCGCAGCCAAAGCTTGGCTCGCTCGCTTCCGTGCCTTGGCGTCACTCCGTTTCGTGGGGTGGGCAGCCAGCGTCCCGGGTAGCGTCACCGACCCGTGTGCCGTGTGAACTAACTCTGCCGTGCTAATCCCGAGCCATGTTCGTTGTGTAGAAAGTTGCAGGAGTGGATGCATTGTGGATGGCAGGTGGTGATGGCGGACCGTGCGATGGCGCCAGGGAGGGGTGGGGTGTTGTGCGGGCGCCGAGCAGTCGCTCTTGTTCGGGCAGAATCCGTCGGAGCCCGCGCGCCAAGACGTTGCACACATCACGCCCGCGAGCACGAGTTCGGGCGATCCTGTGATGATCCGAGGCGCAGCAATGGTTCTCTCCGCCCTCCGCGCCGATAACGATGCATCGCTACAACATCTCCCAGCGCTGCGAGCCCATCGCGACGAGGCGGTTGAAGAGCGCCTCGCGCGCCTCAACGCCCTTGAACACGAGCGTCTCCTTGGCCCGCTGCGCTGCGAGCAGCTGCTCCTCCTCGCTCATGTCGGTCAGACTGACGTCGTCGGCCGTCTTGGCGAATCGCAACGACAGGCCGAGGCTGGCAATTTCGGCGCCGCTCATCGCCGCCAGCGCGAGCCGCGAAACGCCCACGCCGTCCTTCTTCATCTCGACCAGGTCGTCGACGTACCATATCTTGTCGGGGTTCTTGGACAGCAGCGGCACCCACGAGATGCACGCGTCCTCCTCGTCGATGAACAGGTGCCCGCTCGTGCCGTCCAGCTTGGCGCTGTATCCGCCCTCGGGCACGTCGTCGCCCCACTTGGCCTTGAGCACGAGGCTGTCGATCTTGCCGCGCAGCTTGCGCTCCTCGCCGACGATGGTGACTTCCGAGCCCATGCCCGCGAGCTTGCGCGCAATCTTACGGAACACGCCCTTGGTCTTGGTCTTGGTCTTGACCGCGGCCTTGCGCACGCCCTTGGGTGCCGGGTCGACTTCGGAGCCGTCCTCGCTGGAGCGGCTCTGGCGAATCGCCTCCTTGGTGTCCTCCAGGGCCGGGGCGATGGGGGGAACGGGGAGCGGGTCCCGCTCCGCCTCGGAGACGCGGAGGAGGTGCAGCGTGAGCTGCGCGTCGGTCGGCACGCCCGAGAGGATCGAGTTGCGTGGGTCCACGATCTCCTTCCAGTCGGGGTAGCGGCGGATGAGCTCGCGCACGCCCTCCTCAAGCCACTTGTGGCCCCAGAAGCAGGCGCCGAAGGCGAACGTCGCCCCGCGCCCAAACATCCGCGCGGGGATGTAGTGCAGCGCGAGGGCCGGCACGACGAGCAGGCCGGCGACTTTGAAGCGCGCATAGTAGTCGGGGTAGATCGGGGGCGGGGAGAGGGTCCTGTGTGTCAGCTGGCGAGCCAGACGCCACGCACTTCTGCATAATCTCGATAAAGTCGGCGCCGCTGCCGAGCGTCGTCTCCGTCGTCTTGGCGAGCCACGTGATCAGCTGGTCGCGCTTGCGCTCGACCTCAGTCTCGGTCGGGAAGAGGCGGTCTCTCCGCACACGGATCCGCTTGCCCTTGACCTCGATGACCTCGGCCTGGCTGTCGAACCGCGTCGTGCGGTACCCGATAATGGCGCCCTTCTCGTCGCGCACCTCCATTGCTGGGTCGTCCCAGTCGTCAACGAGGTCCTTGGGCCCCACGACGGCGTTACCCTCCTCCTTGGTTCCGAACAGGAGCGCGGCCGCGAACCCCGTGACCACGGCGCTGACCTCGACGGACGCCTCCTCGCCCTTCTCGGGCACGGTCATAGGCGTCTTGGCTGCCCCGACTGGGGTAAAGGACCGGTCGTCGAGCGCCGTCGTCTGTTCCGTCTCGAGGAGCGGGTGCGCCTCCGTCTGGGGCGGGCGCTGGCGTCAGCGGTGTGGTGCTGCAACTCACGTAGGGGAACAGGATCCGCCGCGTCCGCGGAAAACAGATGAGCACGATGAAGAACCCCGTCGCGCCGAGCACGACGGCCCCAAACGCCCACGCGACAAAGTACGCGGCGCAGTACGCGGCCGTGCGCCAGAACTCGTGTTCCCAGTCCGTGAGGCGCAGGAGCTCCTGCACGCCGCGCGTGGCCGGGGGCGCGAGCCCCATGATCAGCCGCTCGAGGTTGGCCTTGAGCGTGTCGCTTCTGTACGGCACGTTGGGGAGGTTGGTCTGCCGCAGGTCCGGCTCGGCGGGCGGCAGCGACGTCGCGGGGTGCAGCACGTGGTTGACCTGCTTGTTGAACTTGCGGAGCATGACCCAGAGCGTGTCGTCCTCGATGCCCTCGACGACCGTGCCCTCTGGCTCCTCGCCCGCCATCATGCGCTTTGTCGCCGCCCGCTTCTCCCTCACATCCGGCTGGGGCGCGGCCTTGCGGTCCGCCATGGCGACGGCCTGGGCCGCGTGGTCCGGCACCGCGTCCGCTACCTGCGTTGGCGTGGGGGTGGACACCAGCGCGGGGCGCCCCTCCATCCCCAGGACCTCGTGCCCGCCTGCGCCGAGACGCGGCCGGCCGGGCGAGGTGGGCGAGGAGGGCGTGGGTTGGGAGGGGGCGGACGGCGCCACCTTGGACGGGTTGGTCTGCGAGGGGTCGGTGGGGTCCACGGACTGCAGGACGTCGTTGCGGATCGGCTGGGCGCCGCCGCTCGCAAAGTCGCCTAGGGGGTCGGCCATGGCGCGTCGTTTGTGTGAGTGGGGAGCATGCTCCCCATCGCCGACGCCCAGGTCTTATGGAGCGGAGGACTGTTGCTGTCTGTCAACAGAGAGGAGAAAATGACGTAGTGGACCGGGCCGGGGCTGGAGGCCATCAGGCACGGCTGTGGGGATTGGCGGAATGGCGGGGCCGTGACGTCGGTTGCTGATGCGATCTTGTGAGTGAGCGGGATGGGCAAGCCCTGCCTGCGGAGCGGGAGCGCGACGCCTTCGACCTTCAGACACCGGCCTGCATCACTATACTTTATGTACTGTACTACGCGTCGTCCGGCATGCCCTGCGCGCCCGCGAGCATCCACATGCCCTTCGCGTTGATGTCGGGCACGCCGTTGTCGCCCGGTACCGCCTCGTCGGGCGTGGCGACGCAGAAGTCCTTGAGCCCGAGCGTGACCTTGATCTTGGCCTCGTCCGGCACGTAGTTCTCCAGCTCGGCCTCCTTCTCCTCCTCCTTGGCGAGGATGAGACGCACGATGTTGCGCGACGCCACGCTCCCCTGCGCAAAGCTCATGTGCCCCGCGCGGATCGCGGTCGTGTCCGCGCAGTCGCCGATCGCGAAGAAGTGGTCCCACCGCCCGTCGTCCGACGCGACCTGCATTGTGTCCTTGACGCGGATGCAGTTGTTCGGCGCGATCGTGTTCTCGTCCAGCGCGCGCATGAAGCCCGAGTGCGGCTTGGTGCCCGTGCACACGAGGACGAGCTCGGCGGAGAGCGTCGACCCCTTGTCCGTCTTGACGGTCTTGAGCTCGCCGTCGAGCGTACCGGGGGCCGCGGGCCACTCCATCACGCGCTCGCCGAGGACAACGTTGACACCCAGTTCGCCGCAGCGGCGAACGACCTCGTCGTGCAGCCCCTGGCTGTAGATGGGCATCAGGCGCGCGCGCGAGTGCAGCAGCGTGACCTCCTTGTTGGGGTGGACGTCCTTGATGTCCGTGGCGAATTCTGCGGTCAGCCCGGAGCGAGCGGTGACCGCGGATGGCGGAGAAGCGAGAACTCACGGATACCCAGCGCGCCGCCCCCAACAACGATGATGCTGTTGGCCTTCTCGACGACCTTGCCCATGCGCCCCAGGAACGCGATGCCCCCCGCCTTGCTCCCGCGCCCCTTGTGCCCATGCCGCTCGTGGTCGCCCCACGCGTCCGACGGCTCGGACAGCGCGCCGCCGAGCGCGTAGACGCAGTACTCGAACTCGATGGTCTCGACGCGGTCCGCGGGCGGGTCGAGCAGGTCGATGTCGTCGAAGCTGCCGTCCTTGGCGGTCGTGAAGGTCACCGAGTTGGCGGTGAGGCCGGTCACGAGCGCCTGGATCTGGCGGTGCGGCGAGGTGGCCAGGTCGAGCGTGTTCGGCGCGAGGGCCGGGGGGAGCGGCGAGCCCGTGCGCTCCGCCTCGGGGACGTTGGGCTGGAAGTCGACGAGACGGCCGCCGGGGAGGACGTTGGTGAGCGGGAGGAAGGACTTGGCCGCGTGTTCGGGGAGGACGGTGAAGCGGGGGAAGGGGTAGACGTCTGGGGTTAGCGAGTGTGGAGGGGCGCGGAGGTGAGGGAGCAGGCGGGGTGGGAGGGGAGGTGGTGAGGGAGGAGGACATGGGTGGATAGGACGAGGGGAGGCGCTGAGGCCATGAGAGCGCGGTGAGGGCCGTAGAGGCGGGTCGAGGAGACCAGGACGCAGCACGACTCACGGTTAGCGTGCGTGTTGCGGTCGATGACGACGACGCGCCAGCCCGCGGGGAGACGGCGCGCGATGCCGGCGGCGCCGATGCCGCCATACGCCGAGCCGAGGACGACGACAGTCTTGGGGTCGGTGACGGTCATTTTGGATGGGGGATCGTGTGCCGAGGTCCGAGTATTTAATGAAGGCGGCATGTGATGCATGCGGGAAAAAGACGCCAAGCCAGCTGACTCTGTTCTGGCGCATGGAGCTAGTCGGGGGTCGCCGACGAGTCACGTTATAATCTGATAAGATTCGGCCGAAATTCGAGGCCCGCTGGGGTGGATTGGGGGTGGGTTCGGGGCAGCCCCACTGCATACCGAGGACCCAGGCGGGCACCGCGCATGCCCGCCGCTATACGCCGCTATGCGCCACTAGCACGTGTGGGCGCCACGTCCCTGCTCGCCCTGTTTCACTTGCTCGCACCACCACATGCGACGCACACCTGGCGGCGCAGTCCTGACCCGAGTCATGCCAATGCATCGCATAGTTGAATATGTCTAGGCCGTTCGATGAACGGATGATCCGAGGTCTCCATGAACCGGGGGGTCTGGTAATCTCGGGCGCTTGGCACTCGGGGCGACGCGGACGCAAATCACTTCTGGCGCACCGTCGCCTTGGACGAGATGCTCAGGCGCTGCTGGGCCTCGGGGTCCTTCATGCCCGCCGCCATGGGGACGTTGATGCCCTTCTTGCGGAAGAGGACGCGCTTGCCCCACTTGTAGCCCTCGGACGCGCCAAGGTACACAAAGATCTGGGCGAAGACGATGCCCCACTCCCACTTCATGGGGCCGATGAGGAAGACCTTGTTGTTGATGACGGGGATGTACATGATCGGGAAGGTACTAGCCACGAGGACGAGCACGCACCAGAGCAGCATCTTGTTGCCCGCGAGGTTGAGCTTGAACACCGAGATGGTCGCGTGCTTGCATTGGAAGGCGTGGAGGAGCATGCAGATCTGCAGCGTCGCCATGCAGGTTGCGCGCGCGCGGAAGACGGGGTTGCACACGGCCAGGTCCTGCTCGTTGCAGTCGTGCCCAAAGTCGCCGGGGAAGTAGCCGTACATGACGATGACAAAGTTGACGAGCGACTGCGCACCGAGGAGGAGGCCGTAGAAGAAGAGGTCGATCGTGAACTCGCGCGTCAGGATCGTGCGGTACGCGCCGGGGGGGCGAGTCATCGCGTCTGGCGAGGGCGGCTCGATGCCGAGTGCCATGGCTGGCGGGCCGGCCGTGAGCGTGTTGACCCAGAGCGCCGAGACGGGCGAGAGCGGGAAGACGCTGTACCCGTCCTGGTCCTGGAAGACGAGGCCGATGAGCATGACCGTGAGCTGGCCGACGTTGCCCGAGAGCAGGTAGAGCAGGAACTTGGACAGGTTCATGAAGACGTTGCGGCCCTTGGAGATGGCGTTGATGATGCTCGCAAAGTTGTCGTCGGTGAGCACGATGCGCGCCGACTGCTTGGCGACGTCCGAGCCAGTGCCCATCGCGACGCCGACGTCGGCACGCTTGAGCGCTGGCGAGTCGTTGACGCCGTCGCCCGTCATGGCGGTGGTCTGGCCACGGCGGTGAAGCGCGTCGACCATGCGTACCTTGGTCTCGGGGGCGCAGCGCGCGACGACGAGCGGCAGGTCGGGAAGGGCGTCGACCTCGGCGTTGCTAAGTGCATCGAACTGCTGGCCGGTCATGACCGCCGACGTGGGGTACGTCTTGGGGAGGATGCCGATTGTGAGCGCGATCGCGGTAGCCGTCGACGGGTGGTCGCCCGTGAGCATGCGCGGCGTGATGCGCGCGACGTGGCAGTCGTCGACGGCGCCAGCAGACTCCTCGCGAGGCGGGTCGTAGATGCCGGCGAGGCCGAGGAAAGTCCAGCCCGTGGCCTCAAACTCGTCGCGTTCGAGGGTCGTGACGTCCGTGGTCTCGGTCTTGGTAGCGAAGCTGAGGACGCGGAGGCCCTGGGAAGCCAGGCTCTCGACCATGTGCATGATCTCCTCGCGGGCGGCCGAAGTCATCTCGGCACCCGCGACCGTGGTGCAGCAGTCCAGGATGCGCTCGACAGCGCCCTTGAGGAAGCACGTGTAGCCCGCGCCGCCGTTCGCGTACGCGATCGACATGCGCTTGACGCTCGAGTCGAACGGGTGCTCGACGACCTGCTCGTAGCGGCTGTTGACGGAGACGGTGGGGATGTCCGAGGGGAGCGGCGCACCCGTGAGTGCCGGCTTGGGGTAGCCCATCTTGTACGACGCGACCTGGAGCGCGGTCTCGGTCGGGTCACCGTTCGCCTGCCAGCCCTCCTCGGCGTCGCGTGGCGGCGAGATGACGGCCTGGTTGCAGAGCGAGGTGCACATGGCGAGCGCGTGCAGCTCGGGCGAAGCCTCCTGCAGCTTGCCCGGGGACAGCGCCGCATCCTCGCCCTCGCGCGTGATGTCGCCCTCCGGCTTGAAGGGGTCCGAGCCCGACTTGAAGGTGTACGTCGCGCCGTGCTTCTCGTCCGATGGGACCCACATCTTGCGCACAACCATGCGCCCGACTGTGAGCGTGCCCGTCTTGTCCGAGCACACGTTGTCGATCCCGGCCAGCGCCTCGATCGCGTCCATGCGGCGCACGAGGACGTGCTCCTTGGCGAGGGCAGCCGAGGCTTGCGCGAGCGTGAGGGACACCACGGCGACCATGGAGACGGGCAGCATGGACACAGCGGCGGCGACGGTGTACGTCGCCATGCTACGGGGGATGTCGCTGAAGCCGGTGGACGCGAGGACGACGATGGCGGTGACGATGGCGGCGGCGAGGAGCGCGAACGCGAGCGAGTTGAGGCGGTACTGCAGGGGCGAGGTCTCGCGGAGGCCGAGCTTGACCAAGCACCAGTACCAGAACGCGGCGAAGCCCGTCTCGGTGCGCTCGCCCTTGCTCTGCAGCGCGCGCGCAATGTTGCCGATCTCGGTGGACATGCCGGTGCCCGTCACGACGACGGACGCGCGGCCCTTGGTGATCATGGCGCCAGAGAAGACCATGCTGAGGCGGTCGCCGACGGGGCAGTCGTCTTCGTCGACCGGCTCGGACTGCTTGGTAACGGGGAGCGACTCGCCGGTGAGGAACGCCTCGTCCGCCTCGAGGTTGCTGAGACCCTCGAGCACGCGGCCGTCGGCGGGGACGATGTCGCCGTTCTTGAGCAGCACGATGTCACCGGGGACCACGTCCTCGACGGCGATTTCCTGAGGCTGTGCGTCGTGAGAGCCGTTCGCGTGCCGGAGAACCACGGCCGTCGGGGCGCCGACAACCGCGAGGTTGGCGACGATCTTCTCGGCCTCCCACTCCGTCCAGGTGCCGACACTAATGTTGAGCAGAATAAGACCAGCGATGACGCCTCCGGCAATCCAGTCCATGACGCCGAAGGAGACAGCCATGGCGCCGACTGACGTTAGCCTGCCCTGCTTTTAGTTACTCACTGAGAATCACCGTCATGGCGTTTGCGACCTGCCGGAAAATGATCTTGCCGAGGTTCGCCTTGGGCGGGGGTTTGATACGGTTGAGCCCATACGTGCCGAGGCGGGCCTTGGCCTCGGACGCCGACAGACCCTCGGAGGGGTCGACACCGAGCGTCTCGAGGACCTTGGCAGCCTCGGCCGTGTGCGCCGGGAAGGGCAGGGCAGGCGGGGGAGTGACCTCGGATTTAGTCATTGGGGTCGCAGGTGTAGCCGACACGGAGGGACCAGTACGGCATGAAGCAGGTGTGGGCGGGGTTGGGTGCGGTAGGTGGGAGGGAGCTCCGGGTGTTCGCGTTCGGCGATGGGGTCGCCAGTGGTCGGAGAGATGTAGGTGCGCTGTGGTTCGAGTGGTTCGAGTGGTTCGAGTGGTTCGAGAGTTGCGCTCGTGTAGTGGAAAAGCAGGAAACGCGGTCCATGGCGCTTGCGTACGTCCGTCGTCGGAGAGGTCGGAGTGGTGTCACCAAGAGCCGCGGCAAATGGGGCCTGTCACAGCTCCGCTTCCGCTCATGCGCGGTCCTGCGGGGTGGGATTCGACCCACGGGGCTGGTGAGAGAGTTGCTCCAGACCCCTAACGCAGTTTACCCACGCAGGAGATGTCAAATGCCAAGACTGCGAAGGACGGAGACGGAGTGAAATCTCCGCCAACGCGGAGACGCACCGTCTCTCCGCTTGTTGACATCGCCGACGTCGTGAGATGAGTTGCGGAGTCGACGAGGTCGATGGCAGTGATGGCGAGGGCCGTGAGATCGCGAGAGTAGGTGTATACCACAGAAACGCGGTTATCTCTCAGGGTGAGTGTCACTGTCGGTGAGACACGTCCAGCTGGCCTTGAACTGATAAGACATACCTCGGCGACGATAAGGAGTCCGGTGTCAGTTGGGGACCGTGTCTGCGTCCGAGTCCGTGTCCGTCGCAGACTTCCAGCCGCACCTGGGTCATTGCCGGAGAGCGCCGCGCTCTCGGTGCGTATTGGCTACTGAGTAGTCAGTGACACGTCGGGTTTGAGCGGTTGGAGGGGCACGAACTGCGGCAGAAACACACCTTCCTCGCCTGGCGGTTCCCGGCGTTGCTCGGGCGCTGTGGACCAGGACGGATGGCCTTGAGGAGAGGATGGTGCTGGACGTGCCGGGAGGTGCATGGATGATTGCGATGCGATGTTGAGAGGTGATGAGTGAAGAAGTGTCAACTGCCAAAATGCAACGCGACCTTCCTCGCACCCGGCGCGCAGGCGCCCACCCGGACCCGCGAGACGTCCGAGCTCCGCCAGCTGGCGGACAACATCCCGCGCGTGCTCCAGCTCCTCCCTTCCCTCTTCCCCGACCGCACGGACGTGCAGCAGGTCGCGAGTCGCGAGCCTCAGCAACATGCTCGGCACATTGCAGGCGCTCGCCAGTGACCAGGAGCCTTATCATCACCAGAAAATTGCATCCGCCGCCCGCTAGATCCAACTACGCAACCAGCAGCTACACCTGCTGGCGCCCTCACAAGCCTTCACCGCCGCTGAGAATGCGGTACGCCTCCTCCACCCCTTGGATAGTCATCCGCGACCTGTCGATAAGGCCAATCATGTCCCGGGGCGGTCGGCGCAGGTCCTCCAGCTGGGCGGGGGTAAACGAGCGGGCAACCGCGGCGACGTGCTTCGAGAACCGCTCGGCCTCGCTTTGGACAACCTTGCCGACTTCGCTGCGCACGTCCTCGATCACGTTGACAATCATGCACATCTCCTTGAGAGCGCTGTGCTTGGTGCCGTACGTCGCGCCGTTGCATCGGTTGGCGATGTGCTCGAACATCTCCTCGATCTCGGCGGCGACGTCGAACCCGACCTGAAACTGCTGGCTGCCCCGGAGGTGGCTGTACTTCTCGTGGAGGAGGTGGCACACCTGGCCATAGTAGTGCCCGTACCTCTCGGAGGGGGAGCCCAACGGGTTGTCCATCCCGTCGTCGTGTTGGGATGCGGATGGAGATGGCGACGGGGACGGGGATGGGAGGGGAGGTTGCCCTTCTGCAACGACGCGCCGCGCGACGTCCGGATGCGCTCGCGCGGCATCGAGGAGGATGAAGCGGAGGGAGGTGTCGTCCAGCTCACCGATGAGCGACTCGAGGGTGGACGGGGACGGGAGGGGTGGAGAGCTCGCTCGTGCGCGCCTGCGGCGCTTGCGTGAGTGGCCCATGGCGGCAAGACCTGCAAGTCAGCCAGATAGCGACAAGAGCCTACCTTGTGCTGGTGCTGGACGAGTGGGCTTAGCGGAAGGTTGTAGATGGTGGAGGGGAGAGAAGCGACACGCGAAGCACAGGATGGGGCGCATGCAGATCACTCTTGCATCCTGTTGTGCCCGATATCCAAATGTTTCACAGCCTCACACGTACGCGCTCGTGATCACCCTCCAGCTAGTCCAGACCCGCCAGCGATCCTGGCCGGTCAGGATGCGATACGCCTCCTCGGCCCCCTTGATCCACGCAGGCGACCCCTGCGGCACCCGCCACTGCTCGAGCTGGCGAATCACGACCCCTTCGGCGCGCACGCGCTCGAGCTCGGAAGGGGTGAACGAGCGGGCGGCGGCGACCATGTGCTCCGAGAACCGGTTGGCCTCGAGGTGGACCGCCCTCCCGACCTCGCCGTCCGCGTTCTCGACGAGGCCGACGAGGGCGCACATCGTGTGCAGCGCGTGCAGCCTGGTGCAGAAGGACGCCTGCACGCAGCGCTCCGCCATGGCCTGGAACATGCCCTCGATCTCGGAGGCGACGTCAAAGCTGATGCCGAACTGCTGGCCGAGGTGGAGGTCGGCGTACTTGCGGTACAGGAGGTGGTTGGCCTCGTCGATGTAGTGCCCGAAGTCCTCGATTCGGGGTGGACTAGGAGAATCGGGCGGGTTGTCGCCCCGGAGCTCGGCTTCGGGGAGAGGAGGGGGTGGGGTCCGCCAAGTGGCGGCGACGCGCCGCGCGACGTCCAGATGCGAATGCGCGGCGTCGAGGAGAATGGAGCGGAGCGACCTCTCGTCGAGGTCGTCGATGAGGGACTCGAGCAGGGTGGGCGAGGGTGGGGGCGAAACGGGCGCGCGCGACTGCGAGTGTCGGCGTCGGTGTCCACGCCCGTGTGAGCGGCCCATGGTGCGGTTCTGTGAGTCAGCCATGGCACGTCCGGGGAAGCCTACCTTAAGGTGGTGATGGATGCTGATCTGGTGAGTGAGAACGTAGGGCAATGAGCTGTGGTGTAGCGCGGAGAGACACAGCACCGCACAAAGCACAGGATCACATCACTGCGCCCGGCGGAGCGGCGCCGGTCACGGATCACGCCGAGGATCCCAGAATGCTATGCGACGACGCACCGGATGTGTTGTGGGATGTTTATTGCCGCGAGCGAGGTCGAAGCGAGCGAGAGGCGATAGAATGAAAGACAAAGGTCGCGGACGGGTTTATATCATGCACATGGGGGTCCGTGCGGCGGTCAGTGCGCTTTACTCCCGAGACAATATTCCCGTCGGTGATAACGCGAGGGCGAGGCTTGCCCTTTCTGCGGCTTCTCGTATGCGTAGCAGGATGAGGGAGACCTTGGAAGCATGCCCGTCGTCAGCGGATGAGGCTACACGAACATTCTATGAGAGCCAATGACCGCCCCGGGTCCAGCCCGTTGTCACCTGTAGCAGTATCAGCGGGCCTGCAGCATTGCGGTGAGCTGCCCGTACATCGCCTTTCTATGCTCTCCTCACCCCCTTCTCCTCACGGTGCCGTTGTCCGTCGCAAGTTGCGATGGGATGGTCACGTGACCAAACCGATGGTTCCCCTTCCCCTTCGCAACACGGAGTTTTGTGGCAACTGCCACCGTCATTTTGGCCAGTTTTCGACCACCACCCTTTCCACCGTCGCCAGTCAACCTCGCCAGTTTCACGCAGCATGCATGCACATTTATCCTCATATTTTTGAGGGGAATACATCCCCAAGGATCACAGCACGTTGGTAGCGCTGTTGGAAGAGTGGTCATCCAGAGACGCGTGCAGCGGCGTTCTTGAACGTTACGAAGCAGGCTCATATCCTGCGCCCACTACTCTCGCGAAGTCTCTGACCATAAGGTGGAGGTAATCAACGGCCTCCTTGCACCATCTGAAGCCCGTGGCAATTGTCACTCAGAGGGGGAGCACGGCATGGTCTCCTGTAGAGAACATCGCACTCCACCAGGTTACGACCACCGCGCCTGATCACGACCCACACTTCTCACAATCCTCGCGAACTACCAAAAGACGCCCCTCGACACCTTCGTTGGGCTGCTGGGGATGTAGTTCTGTCAATGATCCCACACACATGCGAGGCCGTCGGTGCGCACCGAAGCAGGGCGGGCACAGCAAAGCAGGGCGAGGTGCGGAGCACGATCCAATGGGGGGACTGGTGCTCGTGAACCCCGCCGCTCTCAGGTCGCGCATGCTTCTTCGGCTTCCGGCCCTCGGTCTCGCTCCCCTCTCCCGAGTCTCCCACTTGTCTCCCAACGTATGCCACTGGTAGCGGACGAGAGCGACAGTTATGGCGAGGGATGCGACGAGATGGCCAATGCCGTAACACCATGTCGACTCCCACCGGTGCCTGGTGCCTGGGCCGTGCCTGCCAAGGGTTGTGAGCGCCCACCATCCACGCTCCATTCCACACCTTCAAACCGCTCGTCTCCTCTTCGATCCCCGCCAACCGAGCTGTATATATGCACGCGCGGCGCGCCGTGAAACCATCTGAGAGTTTCTCACTACACTGTTGGTGAAACGGTATCATGCGTCGTTGCCATCCAATCAGATTCGTCTGATCACGTGAATCGACGCGGCAGGGGTTCGACTCCCTTACAGTGTATCTTGTGCCTCTGGGCCCTCCTGAGAGGGCGCGCGGGCCTTTTTGGGCGAGGCGGTGGTCCTGGGAGCACGGGGGAGTGTCAGAGCTACCGGAGGATGGTACACATGGCCGAGGGGCGTCTCGGGGGCGTCCAGGGTATTGGACAGTCTCTCGACTCCGTCAAGTTGCGCCTCGATGCCCTCCAACCGCGAGGAGGCAGCTGGAGCTGTGGAGTTTCTGGTAAGAGCAGCTGTCTGCAGAAGGGTGTGCTGGGAGATGTAGACGCTATGACCAAACACGTGTACGTTGTCCTATATTGTTCTACCTTGTCCATGCTACGGCTACACGCTCGGGTCCATGTTCTACTCACGCGTGCCCGCTCTCATCCTGCCTCGCATACTCCTTCAGAAGGCGCAGGGCCTCGTTGATGCCGGCAGCGGGGGCGATCGAGAGGCCGTAAGGGTCGTCGGAGCTGGACTTCTCGAGGCGCGCAATGGGGATGTTCCAGCTCTTGTGCACATGCAGACGACGGTCGGGGGCGAACGCGCGCGCGGCCGCCACAACGTTGATCGCGAGGATATGGGCCCCATCACGTACATGCCGGGCGAACGCACCCCCCGCCTCTTGCTGCATGTCGACAATCTCGCACATCGCGTTTATGACGTTGACTTTGGTGTTGAATGAACACAGCTTGTTTCCACCCGACTGGCAGCGGCGCACCATCTCGGAGAAAAGGATGTTGAGGACCTCGAGGTGGCGGGTCGCGGGGATATCTGGACGACCGGGCCGCAACATAGCCTCCGAGTATTCCATCGAGAAATTGGCTCTGGCGAGGGCTGTCCAGTTGTAGAACGTCTCATCCGGCATCAGCATCACCTGCCCGTAGGCGAGGCGCTGAACTTCGGCCGCGACAGCATTCTCGACCCCTGGGCAACGGCGCGTCGCGTAGACTAGCAGGCGGCGGACGGTGTCCTCATCGAGCTCGTCGATCTGGGCCCCGTGCTCGAATGGGAAGGCCACGGGCGGGATAGACGGGGTCGTCGAACTCGCGGGCGTGTACTGATTGGGGCTGTAACGGTCCATGGTCGAGGGAAGGCGAGTTGGTAGGGGGGGGGGGGGGGGGTGAGGAGATGGGTTCGCGAGGTGGTTGCTTGTAGGGAGTACAGGGGGCTGGAATGTCAACTTGGACGCATGGGAGCTTACGGTGCTGTCGACCAGTGGTGACGCCGAGGTAGTTAAGAGAGGAAACTGAGGGTGGTGAAGAAGGGATGCGGTGAAGTGAGTAAAGCGAAGGTGTTGGATGACTGTATTCATTATTCACTACAGCATGGCCCGAACCTCGCAGCCCGCAGCACGTGCTCCAAGTTGGTGCAGCGGCCACTAGGCCTGCAGGCCTGTCTCCCCCTGGCACTAAGCGCACCAAGGAAGGTAGAACAAACACATGTACATCGTCCTATGTAGTTGCTTGTCTCACTCTACAGCTAAACAGTTGGTCCCAGTTTCCACTCATACTTGCTCGCTCAGGATGAGCACGGCCTTGTCGACTCCAGCAGCCCGGGCGATCGACCGACCCCGAGGGCTGTTCGAGCTTACTGCCAGGAGGCGTTGAATAGGACCCTGCACGTTGATGTCCGTAGTGTCGCTGGGCCGGGACGCGGAGGGCTTCAGCGTGCACGCGACCGCGACGACGTATTCCGAGAGGACGGCGGCGTTCTCGCGCAGATTCTCCCCGAGCTCTCCAGGTGCGCGGTCCACGATTTCGATAATCTCGCACATGGCAGCGATGGCGTTGACCTTGGTGGCGTGCGCGGCCAGATTGGACCCGCCCTGGCGGCAGCGACTGGTGATCTCCATGAACAGGTCGACGAGGTACTGGAGGTAGGTGATGTGGTCGTTGCGCTCGCTCTCGCTCCAACCGACACCGGAGAGTGCGGCCATGACCGCTTGTGGGTAGCCGTTGAATGTCTCCGTCGGCATCGTCCTCTTGGGATAGGTGGCGAGACGCTGGATTTCGGCGTCGATCGCCGTTTCCAAGGAAGGGTGGGTTCTCGCCGCCTGGAGGAGGATGCGGCGCATGGCGGGCTCGTCGAGCTTGTTGAGCTGCTCTTCTAGCTGGGAGGGGGATGGCGAGGAGGCGAGAGAGGAGTCGAAGGATGAGATGGTCGTGCTCGAGGTGTCCTGCTCTGGGGAATCCATGGCTGAGGGAAGGTAGACGGGGGGCGTG
>JAMALN010000481.1:0-28699 GCA_023630115.1 Cutaneotrichosporon sp. PK4640 | reverse complement strand
AACGCGCAGCGCGCCAACCGCCCCTGCTCGCCCGAGCTCGCCATCTACCAGCCCCAGCTGACGTGGTACCTCTCGGGTCTGCACCGTGTGACTGGTGTCGCGGTCGCGGGCCTCTTCTACGTCGGCACGCTCGCGTTCGCGCTCCACCCCTTCTTCCCGGCCATCGACTCGACGCACATCATCGAGTATGTGCACACCCTGCCCGCGTGGCTCAAGACGTCGGTCAAGCTCGCCATCGCGGCGCCGCTCACGTTCCACTCGTTCAACGGCATCCGCCACCTCATGTGGGACGTCGGAAAGGGTGAGTCGTCTCGGAGGGGAGAGGGGTGCGAAGAGCTCGCGGGCTAAACACGGGCGGGATTGCCTGCGGAGCCATTCTCGCCACAGCTTGCTGTGGTGTGCGGATGTCGCTGCGCATGCGCAGCTTGCGCTCCTGCTCTGCCGCGCATCCTGGCAGCAGGCAGTCTCGTGCTCTTCCCTCACGTGCCCTCCTTCCTCCCAGCTAATATTGCTTCGAGCTCAGCTGACCCCAGGCCTCACCATCAAGGGCGTCTACAAGTCGGGCTACGCTGTCCTCGCTGCCACGGCCATCTCGACCCTTTACCTCGCCTTCTTCGTGTAAACCAAAAGGTAGACAGTGTAACGGTAGCGGATATGCGACGACATGAAGCCACGGGTGTGCGTCGGGGAGGGTGTTGTGAAGAACCGAGGGGGGAGATCAGGCAGTGGAGAGCGAGGCCGCCGTGTTGTGAGACGCTCCGAATGCCGATGCGCATCTAGAATACATGTCTACCGGAACCAAGCATTAACACCGACGCCAACGCTCTCGCCTTCTGCGGAGTGCCACCACCCGGGCGGGATGAGCACGGAGTCCCCCGGCCCCAGGCGGACCTCGCACGCGCCGTCTCGCGCGAACGCATCGCCCAGGAACGCTCTGAACGCCTCCCTTTCTACAGGCGGGAGCTCCTCGCCCTCGCCCTCGCCCTCGCCCTCCCCCAGTATGCGCCGTACACTAACCGGCACGGTCGCCGTGTTACTCCGCACCTTGCTCGTCGCGAACCGCACCTCGGGTGGCACGAGGTGGAACACTTTCCTCCCCGCGACCTGCGTATACAGCCCGACATTCGGGTCGCGGTGGAACGGCGTAAAGCTCCCCTCGGGCCCGACCCACAGCGTGCGGCCGTACACGTCCCCCCGCGGGCCCGTGTAGTGCTCCAGCGGCGGTACTGCAGCTTTCAAGTTGGGCAGGTCGAGGAGCGGCGCCTGCGCGAGGTATCCCGCGGGCACGGAGGCGGGGTCAGACGCCGGGATGCGGCGCAGCACGAACGCGTCGAGGAAGAGGCCTGGTCAGCGCTGCGGCGGGGGGCGCTCACCAAACCCCATCGTCACCCGCTGCCAGCGGGGGTCCGTGTATCCCCGCCCCCGCGGCGCGAGCTCGACGTCCACGGCCGTGTGCTCGCCCACATCGGACCGGAGGGTGCCGAGGTCGGGGGCGTCCCACCGCGCCGCGGGCCAGGAGGCCAGGCCGGGGAGGCGGAGGGGCCCGCCACCCGCGGCGATGTGCGCGCGCAGTGCGGCCGCGGCCATGTTCGCGACGGTCGGGGCGGGCTTGATCATTGCCACCAGAGTCGAGATGCCGAGAAGGTGGGAAGTCGAGAAAGTCGAACTCGAGGTGGAGGCGAAAGCGGTGGAGGTGGAGGTCGCGCGTCATCAGCAACTGATTCTCGCAACCACCATGTCGCTCACACAGGACCAGGCGCGCGCGCTCTGGGACGCGGGCGGCTTCGCCGTCCTCCAAGGCCTCCCCTCGGGCTCCGAAGTGGGCATGGACGGCGTGTGAGCCCCCCCTCGACCTCGCTGACGCCAGGATCCACGCCACCGCGAGCTTCGCGGGGTACAAGTTCGTCCCGCCGGGCGTGCACGCGCTCGTGTGGAGCCGGGCGGGTGCCCTCCCCCTGCGCGCGGCGCTGATCAAGCACTGGGGCCCGCGGGAGCGCGCCGCGCTCACGCTCGCGAGCGGAGAAACCTTGATGCGCGGGGTGGACGAGGCGGAGCTGCGCGCGCTCGACCCGCAGCTGGCGCCGTATCCGTTCGAGGGGCTGGAGGGGTGGAAGCGGCTGTCCGCGCCGATTAGCAGGGCGGTGCTGGAGGCTGTGCTGCCTGGCGTGGTGGACAGTCTCACGCCCGTCGAGGGGGAGGCGGACGAGGTGGAGGCGGCGATCCGGATGCGGAAGAGGGAGGGAGGGGAGGACGCGCCGGAAGGGCAGATCGCGCCCGACCCAGCCGGACCGCGCATCCGCCTCCCCGTCTTCGACCTCAAGCGCTCCTGGCGCCCCGGCGCCTCGGGGGACGAGGTGACCCGCTGGTCCCGCGACAAGAGCGACCTCTGGGCGCGCGTGTGCGCGGCGCACGGCGGTGAGTCACGCCCCTCCTGCGCTGACTGCAGGTCCCGCGGCGGTGCTCGGCCACACGGCGCTCGCCTTCCTCCTCGTCACGCAGGTGTGGAACGCGCCCTCGCTCGCGGCGTACCGCCGCCTCGTGTCCCTCCAGTGCCGGGCGCACGCGGCGCTCGCCGAGCCCGAGCTCTTCCCCGACGCCCTCGATTCCTCTACCGCGCAGTCGGCGCGCGAGGCGGCGCTGGGCTTCGTCGAGCTGCTGGGCGCGCAGATTGCGAGTCTGCCCGAGACGTTTGCCGCCGAGGTGCCGGACCTCGACGTGTTCTACCAGGACGAGATTGAGGCGCTGCGCCGCGGCCTCGGCGCGGCGCTGGCCGTGCGCGGGTGGTGGGGGCTCGCGGGGCGGGCGCAGGCCGCGTGGACGAGGCTGCAGGCCGCCGGGCGGAGGCGGGGGTGGGAGATCGGGATGCTGCCCCAGGGCGACGAGGACGAGGACGAGGAGGGCGAGTACGCGCCCGTCATCGTGGAGATGTAGATGCATCGTTCTAGTCTAGAGGAGCCATGGGATCACGGCCTTGCGCTTGGGCGGGTAGTCAAAGGTGCGCTGGTACCATGCGTGTCCCCGGAGCGCGCGGGGGAGCATGCTCGTCACCTCGGCGAGGACGAAGGCCCACGGCGCGGCGAGGAGGACGCGCGGCCACGCGGCGGGGACGAGGCTGGTGAGGGAGGCGAGCCACCCGCTCAGCTGGAGCGAGGCGAGCGGGGGCACGGCGACGAGGACGGCCGGCGCGGCCGCGATCGCGAAGCCCGTCCATTCCAGCCTGGCGTCAGCTGCAACCAGGCGCGCACCAGCTGGTCTGTGGGTGAGAGTTGTACTCACCACTCGCAGAGATAGTTGGGGAAGGAGACGAGCGCGAACAGTCCCCCGCGGGGGATGCGGTACTTCCCGCTCTTGTCGGCTGGCCCGTCGTCCGCCGGGCTCGAGACGAGGCGCTTGTCCGCGGGCCGGCGGAGGTCGTGCAGGATCTCGTCGTGGTAGACTGGTGTGAGCGGCAGCTATCGGGGGGAGAGGCTAGCTGCCACGGCTGGGGGGGGAGGGGAGGAGGAGGGGGGGAGGAGGGGGGAGAGGGAGACGCACTGTTCCCAATAAAGCCAACAGCCCACAGCGCCATCCCGCCCCAGAACGTCGCTCCGCCCGGCGGCGGAAACGCCGGCAACGAGAGGGCGAGGAGGGTGGCGTTGAGCCCGTTGAACACGAGGGCGCACGCCACGACGACGAGGTGGAGCGGCGCGCGGCGGGGCGCGAGCACGAGCGGGGAGACGACCGCGCGGTGCGCGTAGTGCGCGAGGTACGCGGCGGCGAGGAGGCGGGCGCGCGGGGTCAGCGTCCCCCACGGGAGGGTGGTGGAGAAGGTGAGGGGCTGGGGTCAGCTACGAGGTCAAGAGCTGGTAGCGCTTGTCGACGCACCGCCACGAGCTCCATCGCGGCCCAAGCGAGGTTGCCGGGCAGGTTGAGGATGGAGGGGATGGCGAACTTGCCGAAGGGGGCGTCGAGGAGCCAGAGGGTGATGGGGGCGTGGAGGGGGAAGATGTGGAAGGCGAGGAGGAGGGGGTAGAACCGCCCTGGGGGGGGGGCGGGGGTGAGCATGGCGAGATGAAGAGAGTGATGGAGAGATCAAAACAAGCTGACATTACCGGCGGGGACGAAAGTCGGACGATGCGCCTGATTTCGGCCATGACGTCGATGGCGGGTCCATGTACCCGGCACTTCACACAGATTGCATGCTTATCACTTCTGACTTCTTCTACCCCAGCGTGCGGTCGAGATTGAACGCCGCCGAGATAAGGGTGACGTGCGTGAACGCCTGCGGCGTGTTGCCGAGGCCCTCGCCGCCCGGGCTGATCTCCTCCGAGTACAGGTCGACGTGGTTGCCGTACCCCAAGAACTCGATGAACATGTTCACGGCCGCGGAGAGGTACTTGGGGTCGTACTCGCCCGCGCGGGTGAGGGCCTCGACGCACCACAGCGTGCAGAGGCTGAAGGCGCCCTCGGCACCGCCGACGCCGTCGTCCGTCTTGTTCGTGTCGTACCGGAAGATGCTGGCGTTGACGCACAGCCCCCCCTTGGCGGGCGTCTTGAGGATCTGGTCCAGCGTCCGGGTGAAGCGCGGGTCCGCGCCGCTCGTGAAGAACACGAGCGGCATCACCACTGCTGTCAGCTGCGAGGAGGATGTGGCTTACGGGTCGCCGAGTCGAGGATGTCGTTCTCCTCGTACGACTGGCCGTAGAACTTGAGCTCGGGGTTCCACGCGTTGTTCTGGATGTCCTCGTACAGCCAGTCGCGCGTCGCCATCCACTTGGCGCGGTTGGGGCACGGAAGGCTGCGCTTGTCCGCGAGCCGGAGGCCGCGGTCCAGCGCCACCCACATCATCACCTTCGAGTACGTGTAGTGCTTGCGCTCGCCGCGGGGTTCCCTGGCGTCAGCGGGCGTGGTTACGGAGATGGCGTACCAGATAGACAGGTCCTTTTGGTCGACCATGGTGATGACATAGTCGACCACCTGGCGGACGGCGACCCACGAGTCCCACGCCTGCTGTCAGCTGGTGAAGCGGGCTCAGACTAACGAGGGGCCGGCAGAACTTCTGGGCGAGGTAGATGCTGTCCATGAGCTCGCCGTAGATGTCCTGTTGTTAGCTGGAGCAGTTGCTTATCAGCTCACGAGCTGCAGATGGTCCGCGGCGCCGTTGCCAATGCGGACCGGCTTGCTGCCGCGGTGCCCGTCGAGGTGGTCAAGCTCGATCTCGGGGATCTCCCTGTCGCCGTGAATGGTGTACATTCTTCTGTCAGCCGACCGTCTGTCACCACGTACATCTGCAGCGAGCCGTCACTGTTCCGCTCCTTGAGGCGTTCGAGGATGAAGCCGACGAAGGCATTCGCCCTGCCGTCAGCGACGCTACCGCAGCCCTCACTCCTCTGTGAATCCCAGTCGGATGAAAGCGTAGATCGTGAAACTCGTGTCGCGCACCCAGGTGTACCGGTAGTCCCTGGTGTCAGCTCTGCCACAACTCCGCAAGCTCACCAGTTCCGCACGCCCCCAATGTACTCGGGGAGCGAGAACGTCGGCGCGGCGACGATTGCCCCCGTCTCCTCGAAAACCAGCATTTTGCTGCTGTCAGCTCTTTCCGGCATCTCAACTCACAGGGTAAGCGCCGAGCGGCGCATGGCCTCTCTCCACCGCCCTCTGTACTTGCATCTGGAGATCCAACTGTTCCAGTAGTGGCTGGTGTCGCTGCACAGCGTCTCAAGGAGCTTGACGCTCATGATCGGGTTGTCGCGGGGGCGCAGGAGGTGGGCCGCCTCCTTGAACTGCGTGGGGGTTATGCCGAGCGCCTCGGCCTTCTTGATATCGATGGCGGACTGCGTGGCCAGCCACTCGCGCCCGCGGTTCGCGTCCTCGGGCATCGCACGCAGGACAAAGTACACGACCTGCCCCTCGCCGAGGGTGAAATCGGCGACGGCGGCCTCGCCGAGCATCTCTCGGTTCGCGAGCCGCTCCGTGCAGATCTTGATCTCGGGCATCGTCGTGTCCGACGTGTGCGTGCACACGTGCCGCAGGTCGAGCGTGAGGTCCCGGCTCTTGAACACGATCTTGGTGTGCAGCCCGTTGATGCTGACGGACGAGTCGTCCTCCACCGTTTCGACCGTGTGCTCGTGCCGCGCATAGTTGAACGCCGGGGCACACTCCATCCGGTAGTTGACCTCGCCGTGGATGCACTCGACCTTGCGGATCAGCCACGGGAGGGGCGCCCGGTCCTGGTGCCCGCTCCTGTTCGCGCCCTTGGGCACAAGGAGGTCGGTCACGAGGCCCACGCTCTCCTCGGAGAGGAACTTTGTGTGGAGGATATTCGTGTTGGGGGCGTAGTACTGCTTCCTGTGCGTCAGCGGCGCAGGGGGGGGCTTCCTACGGCCTGAACTCGGAGCGGGGCGTGATGAAGAAGTGCCCGCCCTTGTTGGCGTCGACGATGCGCGCGAAGACACTGGGCGAGTCGAAGTACGGGACGCACATGCTCTCGATCGAGCCGTCGATGCTCACGCACGCAGCGGACTGGGGTGAGACAGGTCAGCGGGGCACGCACCATGAGGTTGCCGATGAGGGCATAGTCCTGTGGTCAGCGAAGCTAGGGGTGATAGGGGGGCGGAGGGGAGGGAGAGCGGGAGGGGCAGACGAGGGACCCACAGCGATGGAGGAGATGCGCCGCCCGGCAGTGTCATACTGCTCGGCAGGGCGCTGGCAGGACATGTCGAACGCGTGAAGCGAGGTGCACGAGTTGGAGCGGGTGATGGGGCGTGTCGGCGGCTGGGACGCTTCAGCAGACGGCGGCGTCACACGGATGTCGGCGGCTGGCATCGAGGAGTCTTATGCCGTGTTGGACAAGCAAGAGGACGAGTGGGGGTCGGCGACTCCCGCTCACTCGCAACATGTGTAGCTGGCAGCCCGGTCCCAGATCCCAGACGCGAAACAGAGGCGACTCTGCACATGGCAGCGATGACGCAGTACTGAAATCCAAATACCGCCTGGCTGGTTCGCGCCGTCTGCCTCCGTGGCCCTGCCGGCATCTGACGCGGTGGCTGACTAGCGCAGGTACGCTTCCAGCTGAGCTTCTGCCCTCACGACCCCCGCTGGCGGGAGTTGCGGTCTCGCCACTGCGGGCTGCCGCGTCCTGCCAGCCAGCAGCTGATCGCAGCTGGAACCGGGGCGGAACTGTTCGAGAGGTGGGAACCTGCTGGGCAGCTGGGACCGGGGATTGCGGATAGTGGGACGACCGTACAAGCCAAGTATCAGCCAGATGCAGGCGAGCATATGCAGGCGAGCATATGAAGAGCATATGAACTGGCTCTGGCTCCCACTTGCGCGGCTTCTCGCATCTGTTACACGCTTCCAAGCTTCGACACGCTCCTGTCCTCAACGGCCAACACGGCCCCATCTCTACCATCACAATGGTGCGTGCAGGCCGTCCCCGCTCACAGCAGAACGAAATCGCCCGCTTCCTCGCCTACGTGCAGCCGCCGGGCCCGCTCCCCCTCCTCGCACTCATGCTCTTCGCCGCCCACGGCCTCTACATCTTCATCTACTTCTTCCGCTGCCTCGTGACCGGGCCGCGCCTCAAGGGGCGCGAGGACTACGAGATGTTCGTGGCGTACTGGGCCGTGTTCTTTGTCAACATTGTCCTCGTGGGCGTGCTCCCCTGGCTGGCGGTGTGGGCGGCCATCAAGAGCCTCGAGGGCGTCGAGGGGCTGCTGGAGCGCGGGGTCGGGATCTGGAAGAGCGTCGCGGCGCAGTGAGGACACGGCGGACACGGCGTGAACATGGCGTGAGGCCGGAGAACTGTTGTCACTTGTATCATATGAAGCTTGCCATCTCCCAGCCAGCTAACCATGCTTCACCACATCCCCACAGCAACTTCTGACCCGCCGAACCTCCTATGCACTCACCACCATTGTGGCGAGTCTTGCCCACCAATGTCTCGGCGCGATCGGCTCCACTCAGCCAAATAAGCATGCCATTCCGCTCAACCTCCGCCCGCCTGTGCGCGTGACCACTGCGCAGAACCATGATGTCCAAGGCTACATGTGTTTCCCTTACAGTACGCACCACATTACCAGCACCACGCCGCCACCGCCACGCCCACCAGCAGCGCGGAGATGCGCGCGCGCCCCGCGCCGCTCTGGGGCTGCTGCCCGCCGCTCCCGGTCCCGCTGCTGCCGCCCTCGGTCGTGCCCTCGCCCCCGCCGGCGTTGGGGCTATGGGGCGAGGAGGCACCGCCACCCGCCACGCCGTCCTCCATGGGGTTGTACGCCTCGCCGTAGCGCATGTCCGCGGCCTCCGTGAGCGGGGCGAGGCCGTGCTGCCCCTTCTCGGCATCGTAGACGCTGTACACGTTGCGGAGGAACGGGCTGCCGATCAGCCACTCGTATCTGTTGTCAGCGCGATAAGCTTGCTGCTCACCGGACGGTGGGGCTGCCCCAGCCCCAGACATTGCCCATGCAGTAGCGCTCGCCGCGCGCCGAGGAGGGGAAGCGCACGCCGATGGACGCATAGTCAGCTTTTGTGCCCGAGAAGTACACGAGGTCGCCGTCCCATATGTCGAAGAGGCGGGGCTTGCCGAAGCCGGGCTGGTCGGGCGCGCCGAAGCCAAAGGACGCGTTGACGCTGCGCCCCGGACCGCACTCGTAGGCGTACGAGCCGTCTGAGAAGGCCACGGCGTTGGGGTCGAGGGCGAGGTAGAAGGCCTCGACGGCCGCGTCGGGGCCCATGATGATGCTCGTCCCGCTGTCCGTGGTCGCGAGGACCATGGACGGGTCGACGAGGCGGCCGTTCAGCGCGAAGCCCTGCGCCGGGACGGTCCACAGCCCCCGGCTCGACGCGAGGGCGTAGTACGACACCTCGTCGGCGATCTTGGTCTCGTCGATGCCGCCGAACGTCAGCTCGCCACCCTGCGGGTTCGGGTTGCGCGTCGCGTCCATCCAGTTGGCCGTGCGCGCGAGGTACATGCCCCAACGCTTGTCGGCCCAGTCGGCGCTCGCGGCCTGCCACCACGGCATCGCGCCGCCCGTCGACAGCTCCTGCATCGCGAGGCCCATGAGCGCGCTCTGCTCCGTCGCCCACTCGGTGATATAGTCCGCCGCGCCTGTCTCAGCTCAGCCGACTCTTGCCTTACCAAAGAGGGTGCGGTGGGCGACCCCGCCGACGCTGACCACATCCTCGCCCCACTCGCCGAGCGTCTCGCCCTTGATGTACGTGATGTTGAACACCCGCCCCGTGGGCTTGTACGAGCTGCTGTCGGCGGGCACGAACGGCTTGCTCATCCCGCACTCGGCGGCGTCCTGGCAGCGCGTGACGACCCAGAGGTCGGACGAGCCCGTGTCGATGAACGTGTCAAACGTCTGCGGGGGCGTCCCGATGTCCACGGGCACCGAGTAGGACGAGCCCCAGTTCTTGACCCTGTGGATTCAGCGAGGTCTGGGGGTCGACGCACTGCACGTCGCGCTTGCGGCTCGCCTTGATGGCCTCGACGTCGAGGCCTAGGCGCTCCGCGTATTTCAGGCGCGCGTGGTATGCCTGGTCGTGGAGCCAGGCGAGGCGGGCGGCGGGGTCGGCGCTGTGCTCGTCCGTCTTGGCGTTGCGGATCGGAAAGGTGCGCGCGCCGCCGGCGCCGGCGCCGGCTGCTGCGGCCGCCGAGGCCGCGAGCAGGAGGAGGGCGGGGAGCATGTGGGTGTGTGCGGCGGGGGAGGAAAGGAGTTGGGGGGGGGAAGGGGGTTTGGAGTATGGGGCCAGGAGTGCTGTGGCCGGCGGAATGGGCGGCGAGGCAGGGAACAGCGGGGGGTAGGAAGTGGGCCGATCCAAGCAGGTTGTCACCGGGCTCGAGCGTCGAAGCCTGTGCAAACCGCGATAGTGAAGATGGAGAGGTCGTCAGCCACCGATAATTAAGACGAGGATGAGACAGTGAGACAGAGCGACGAGTGCAACCGAGGTTGGGGGGTGAGGCGGCGGGAGCCGTCGCCAAGCGTAGTCGATGCCATGGACCCACTTGGCCCCGCTGGGGGGAGCCAAGCCACCGATCATTACATGTCCACAACGCACAGGCACCGATGCACAGGCACCGAGGCACGCGCCCGGTGTCCTCTCGTCAGCCAACACATGCGCATCATGTTGGCACACGAGACCGTCAGTGTGTCGCCTGGACATTATGTACTGATACATGGCATCTAGAGTCTACTTCTTGGCGTCGCCCTTGGCGCGCTCAATATACATGGCCTCGAGCCGTGCGAGGTAGTCGATATACTCCTCTGTGCGTCAGCGGATGTCGGGCCCAGTGCCGTCGGAGCTGGCGCCCTGCGTCGTGCCCAGCCGGACTCACGGAGGTACGTCAGCGCCTTGAAGCTGCGCCTGCTCGCCTCGTCCGCGTCCGCGGGCGGCGCGCTCGCCTCGTCAAAGTCGCTGAGCAGCGTCGACGCAATGTACCGGATCTTCTGCAGCCCGGGGAACGAGTTGCACGCTGGGGTCAGCTGCGTCAGCCGCCACGCACCAATCTGGTCCATCGGGAGCGCCTGCAGGATGCGCAGCAGCGACGAGAGGATGTGGTCGCGGTCGTCGCGGAAGCTCTCCTCGTTCTCGCGGAGCTTGGCCGCGCGGAACCCCGGGCGGCGCGCCAGCACGTCGGGGTTGGCCGGGTCGGCCGCGAGCGCCGCCGCGGCGGCGGGCGTCGCCCACCGCATGTCCACCAGCTCCTTGCGGTACTGGACGGCGACGAGGCGGATCGCGAGCTGTGTGATCCACAGGTTGGACTGTTGCACCCCGATGCCCTGCTTGAGCGGGGGGAGGCCGGCGGGCGTGTTCACGCTGCCGAGCGGCAGGTCGGGGGAGCCGATCTCGGCGTCGAGGTTGAGCGCCAGCCACGACGGGCAGTCGAGGAAGAGGTCGTCGAGCTCCTCGATGACCATGTCGAGCTCGGCGACGCGGGCGAGGATCGCCGTCGGCGTCGGGGGGATCGCCGTGTCCCGCTCCCGCATCGTCAGCACCTTGCCCGCGACGCGCCACATCGCAGAGCTGTAGTAGAACCCCCACATGGGGGTCTGGAGGGCCGGGTCGGCCTCCCAGCTCCCGCGGCCCTGCGCCGCCAGCTCGAGGTGCTCGTCGTCGCTGGTGTCAGACTGGAAGATGGGCGGGCGCACAGACAAGAGGGCAGGCGCACGGACTGGCACAGCGCCTCGTTCAGGATGGGGCGGGCGCCCTCGCACGTCGCGCCCGACCGGTCGTTCGTGTAGATCAGCCACCACTGGCGGCGCCACATCTCCGCCTCGAGCGCGTCCCATTGCGTGTAAGTCTGCCGTCAGCGAGGCCGCGTCCACACGCACCGCCTCGCGGTCGAGGTTGAGCTGGAGCGCGACAAAGGTGTTGGACCCGATCAGCTCGCGGCACTTGGCGGGATGCCCGCTGCACAGCGACAGGCCGCTGTCGTCAGCTCGTCCTTGCTGGACTCACGCGGCGCAGTGGATCGCGAACACTGGCATCAGCGTAGCTACCGGGCGACTCACGGCGCTGGTGCGTCACGGTCGTGTAGTCGCTCCGGACGATAAAGGCCATGAGCTGCTCCAGACACTTGCCCATGAGGGTGGACGACTCGTCGGGCGACAGCGGGAGCAGCTGCTTCGGCAGGAGGCACACGAACCCCAGCATGCCAAACACCATGGCGGTCCACTCGTCCTGCCCTGGCTCCTCTTCGCGGCGGCTCGCGAGGTCGCGCTCAAACGTCGGCCGGTGCGGGTACGGGTTGATCCAGAACATGTACTCAAAGTAGAGGGTGAGGAGGTGGTTGAGCATCTCGCGGGGGAGGACGCGCTCGAACGGGTTCCCCGAGTCCTTGTACGCGCCCAGGAAGGGGGGCGTCGCCGTCGGGCCGCTCGAGGGCCCCGAGTGCGTGAGCGCGGTGGTGGGCGCCGAGTACATCACGGACGGGGAGACGCCGGCGACGTAGGGCGTGTGGTGTGGCGCATGTGGGGCGTGTGGGGGCGCGGGGTGCGGGGCGTGGGCGTGGGGATGGGGCGGGGTGTGGGTGTGGGAGCGCGAGTGCGAGTGCGAGGGCGCGTGGTGTGGGACATGGTTGTTTGTGTGTGGGGGCGGGGGTTGGTGAAGGTGTGGGGGGTGCCCGGGGTGCGGCGCGTACGCTGGGGGCACGCTCTGCGGGGGATGCGGGTGAGGATGGTGCTGAGGGTGCTGAGGGTGTTGGGGGAGCTGGGGCATCTGGTGCTCGCTGCGTGGGGGGTACGGCGCCGCGCGGTCCTTGAGCACGTTCATCTTGCGGCGGTATCCCGGCGGCGGCCCGGGCTTCTGCCGCACATGCGTAAACGTGCACTCGACATCGGCGCGGCGGCAGGGCTCGCACCGCGCCGCCCCCTCGGTGCGCTCGCACCCGACTCTGGCGTCAGCGCAGCCTCCCTCGGACGCACTTGCGGATCCGGCAGGCTGGTGGTCGTCAGTATCAGATGGCGTGCACGCGCTACTCACCATCGCATGCCGCTGCTGTTAGCTCTCTTCGCGGGTGCACGCACTAGTCGTCCCCTTCATCGTCGCATGGGAGTTTGTGATGTAGTGGATGTGGTGGTGTGGAATGGGATGGCTTCCGGCCAGATCTCGTTACCCTGGTCCCGGCAACCCAGAACTCGATGAGGAGCTGACAGTGAGCACACGAGCCGAGGCAGGTGGGAGGTGGCGCGAAGCGGCAAGCTCCCTGCCAAAGTTTCCACTGAGAGAAACTCTGTTGAACAAGCTGACACGCGCAATTCACTCGGGTGGCTCGCGAGTCCGTGTCAGACACACCGGCTGTCTGCGGCCGTCTCCAGCTATGCATTCCAAGCAACCTGCTGCACTCGCCGCCCCTCCGCCAGCCGCCAAGCATTACCAGCACCGTTTTTACAGTGTGCTGTCCGCAGAGCGGCTGACGTCACGCGCGCTGTCGGCATCCCGGCACCTCAGACCTCGGCTGTTTGGTTCCGTGCCTCCTCCCCACTCCTCCTTCGTCCCCAACCGATCCAGCGATCCAGCGAGTCTGGAACTGCCGCGCAGGGGCAGGCTCAGTGGCGCCACTCCCCACTCCTGCCGTCACCTCTAACGATGCATACAAGCTACACGCTCAGCCCCCAGCGCCAGAACCACTCGCTCGCGCGCCGCAGCATCTCGGGGGTACACACGTGTCCCCGGCCGTCCTGGACGTACACGTCGACCTCGCCGGCGGGCGCGGCGGCCTGCACCTCGGCGATCTTGGCGCGGCCGTGGCGGTAGGGCACAAGCTCGTCCTCGGCGCCGTGGATCGAGAGGATCTTCTTGCCGGCGTACGCGTTGGGCGGGGCGGGCGCGGCCACGAGCGGCACGAGCGACGTCGGGTACGTCGGCGGGCCCCAGGGGAGGCCGCCCTGCACGGCGCGGGCGCCGAGGTAGGTCCCGAAGGCCTCGAAGGGGAGGCCGATGATGGGAGCTGCGATGCGGATGCGGGGGTCTGGGGTTAGCCGGGCGGCGGTGCTGAGGCAGGGGATGCAGGCTGGGCGGAGGGGCGCTGTAGTAGGTAACCAGCCGGGCCTTGGATGTGAGTGGGGAGGAAGATTAGATAGGCATTCGGAGGCGACTGCGTATGCCGTTCGTGTCTGTACACGCTGCGGTACTCACCCTCGCGCAGCATGCGCCACACGCTGTTGCCACCGAGCGAGATGCCCGTCGCCATCCACTCGACGACCTGGCGCTCGCCGTTGGGCCAGAGGTACGGCTCGAGGAAGCGCATGATAAAGTCGTGATCCTGGCACGCGCCGTCTGGTGTCAGCGCGCATGTCCTCGGTCGGTTGTCGGCCCTCTCCGTCAGGCTAGCTCGGAGGCTAGAGTGCCCTCGATGGGTCCCCGAACTCCGTCATGGCACGCGCAGCGTCGAGCTACACCGTCGTCCCCCAGGTCCCTCTTCCCCCATCCTCAGACCCCCCGCCTCCGCTGCGCTCCAGCAGACTCGCACTCACAAACCAGTGCCGCCATGTCCACAAAATGGTGCGGGTTCTTGTCGTACGCCAGGTTCGTGTTCTTGACCTTGAGGCGCTGCCCGTGGTTCCGGTGGTCGAGCGTGATGACCAGCAGGTCGCGCGTGCGCGTCCGCCCGCTCTCGCCCGCGAGCCGGCGCACCTCGCCCAGCATGCCGCGCGCAAACGGCTCCATGTCCCGCGCCTTGTTGCAGCGCCCGTGCGACGCCATCTGCCGTCAGCTACCGAAGGACGGGCCTACTCCGGCCCAGCCGCCCGCTACTCCCGAGTTCGCTGCGATCCCTCCAGCTCTACAGCTCGCCCTCAGCTTGCTGCAAGCTCGCCCTATCACAGCCCAGCCCAGCTCGCTGCAAGCCACCCCCACCACGCTCCCTCCAGAGTGCGCCGGCCCGCACTCACCACCACACCGATCGGGAGCGTGCTCCCCGCAATCTCCTCGAGGCCCCAGATGTGCACGTCGAGGTCGACGAGGGCGAGCGTCGTCCGCGACGCATGCTTGTGCCCCAGGTCGAGGGCGGGGTAGTCCATGACGTGAGCTGTTGGGTCGATTGGAGGCATTGTAATTCGAGTTGCGTGGGGCGTTGGGGGACTTGTGGTGAGGGGCGGAAAGAAGTAGCTTGGCGGCCCCGGAGATAGCCGGATTCCGGTAAGCTGGCATGCCGAATGCCCACCACCTCAGCAGGGCCAGCTGGAGCAGCGCCGACGACCGCCGAAGGGCCTACATCCGAGCTCTCCTCTCGGTAGACGAGGCTGGCGTGCCCACGAGCTTCGGTGGGAGTCGAGCGGAGAGTCCGATAAGAGTGCTTGTTGCAGATTAGGCTACCGAGGAGCGGAATGCTGCGCTTGGGTCGCACTCTCCGGCACCCGTGCCGCACCCCGTGCCCCAGTCATTATCCCAATGATACTATGCATGCAATGCCAATGAATAGGATGCTACAGGATGCCCCTATGAGCTGCTCTCGGGGAGCGGCAGCGGGCCGCGCGCCTGGATCTTCTCGAGCGCCGCCACTGTGCGCTTGAGGGTGAGGATGGCACCCATGGACAGGCGACCGATGGCGTCAGCGTTCCACATGTCGTCCATCTCGTCCTCGTTGTCGTCGTCGACCTCGCCCTGCGAAATGAGGCGCTGCGCATGGTCGATGACGCTCGTCAGGCGCCCCTTGGTGAAGTAGGCGTGCGAGAGTTCGGCCTCGAAGCCAGCGGGCGGGTGGTCGAGCGCAGTGCGCACAAAGCTGCGCGAGAGGACATACGCCTTCTCGCTGTACAGGCGCGAGTTGACGCGGCCCTCGCGTGTGCCCTCGAGCTTGGCAAAAGCGGGCTCACAGTGGTACGGCGAGCGCACGAGCACGAGACCCGATATGGACACGAAGACTTGCAGCAGCGAACTCTTGGTCGGGCTCCAGCTCTCGCTCTTGTCACCCGCCCAGGTACCAAGGACCGACAAGCACACCTTGCCCTCCTCGTACAGGTTGGGGTTGCATCTTCCGAGGCCGTTCGTGTGGCTGTGGAAGTAGACCTGCGGCGGTTCATTCGGGAACGTGGTGGGGTTCAGGTACAGGTCGAAGACGAAGGGCGCATCCGCGTACGGGGTGCCCTCTGGGCCGATGATGAGCACGCGCATCAGATCTGTCCGGTCCTCGTACGTGCGCACGAGAATGTTCTCTGGAAGGGACGTCGAGAGAGTGCGGTGCTCCTTGCGCAGTCGTGAGTAGAACACCTTGGATGAAGGCGGGAGCAGGGGCTCGGTGTAGTAGTGGTGCTCGGCGGGCGCGGACTCGAGGATGTCGAAGCGCAGCCACTTGGAGCTGTCGGCTAAGCTCTGCCGGCGGGGCACGGGCGCGGTCACGGAGGGGCCAGCAGTGGGCTGCTCCTGTGAGTCGGGTGGTCTGGGTGTCGCCGTTGGCTCTGGTGGCGCCGGCGTCGCCTCGTTGTCCGACTCATCATCGTCCATGTCCATGTCAACGGCCTCGCGGTCCACCGAGCTGGCCCCGTCCGTGTCGTCGACGTCCATTTCGTCCATTTCGTCCTGCGAGTGCCTGTCCGGGAGAGCTGTGGTGTGCTCGCCGTTGACAGCGCGGGGGCCATGGCCCACGCCCTCCTCGGCGACCGTCACCCACGACTGGTCCGACATGCCGTCCGTGTAGTCTGAGTAGTCGTCGCCAAACTCGTCACCCGGGAAGGGGCCCTCGGGCTCGTTGAGAACTATCACCTTCTTGATGTCGACACGCTCGTGCTCGCCAGAGTACAGCTCGACACTGATCGTGCCGTCCAGGTACATGTCGACGACCTCGCCCCACCACTTGACAGTGTTCGGGTCGCCCTTGGGTAACGAGGAACTTAACTGGTCGGGTGACCCGCCGCCGTGGTCCAATCCTAAACTGTGTAACACAGCCTTGAAACCGTCGCGCCCGTCCTCTGGAGGATCGACCTGGCCCAGCGAGGGAACCTCGGGCACCTGGGCGCCGTTGTCGGCGCAGAGCAACACAATCTGCCCGAGACCAACACCATAGTTGACCCGACCAAAGCCACCAGTGTCGAGCTCGAGTACCGACACGATCTCCTTCTCCTTTGTGTCGAGAAGCAAGACCTCAGCGATGCGTTGCTTCGGGTTGTACGTCTGCACGATGGCCGGCCGCCTCGCGCCAGTGTCGCTACGCCAGACTAACGCTTCTCCCGGCCACGCCTCGTAGCTGCAGTCAGCGGATGCGGGAGCTAAGTGGCTTACTCGTCAACATTGCGGTACGGCACAAAGCCAGACGAGAACTCCTCGGTCTCGGTACCGTCCTGCCACCGCAACTTGAGCTTGGTGCGGTTCTGGATGACCTTGTACACGCGCAAAGGGAAGGTGTTCCTCAGGTGGAAGGTCGCCATGGCGCCATACGCAGCCTGATCTGCCTCGTGACGGAAGGTGACAGTCGTGTTGAGGGGGGGAGACTGATGCCTCATAGTCTCAAAATGGGTGAGCTTCTCGATCTCGGTCCCAACCCAGAACTTCTTGGGCTCGGGGTGGCTTTCGTGTTCGGAAATGGGAAGCTGCTGTAAGCTTGGAATGTCGCTCGAGAGTGCTCACCGTCTGGTTGATGGCGTTCCACACCACGTAGACGATGAGGGGCGAGACGCGGATCACACGGTCATAGTTGATGTTGGCCCCGCTTGGGAGCTGGCCAAACTGGGACATGAACTCGGCGTCTTCGGGCACGACCTCTTTGGCGTAGCGCCCCGTCTCGAGCAGGCCGCCCATCTCCGCTAGGCGGTACGCCGTGCCGTCCTGCGCCTCCATTAATCCGTCCTCGAACACCTCCTCGACGGTCCCGATCCACTCGTCGTACACGACCTTGTCCTTGGCTTCGATGTGGACCGCATTCCTCAACTTCTCCCACGGCACCCACTGCGGGAGGCGCTCGGCGGAGATGACGTGTTCGATGAGGCACTCGGTCTGGACGTCGATAACAAGTGCGCTCTCGGCGTCCATTAGAGAGTGCTTGACAAAGTCGCCTTTGATGAAGGCGCGCTCGAAGAGTTCGAGGTCAAGTTCGGAGACGACCTCCGGCATGCCGGTGATGACGTCGCTGGGGTAAGCCGAGCCGGGCAGCGGGCAGAGCGAGGAGGAAAGCAAGACGAAACATCTGGGTGGGGAGGAGCAGCAGCAGTGGGCGAGGAAGGCAGGAAGCAGCACAAGGGGCGCCGGTGAAGCGTCAAGGCATCGCCACTTGCACCACCGGCACTGGCAATGCTGCGCGCCAACCCCGAGGCTCGATGCTTCTGCAACCCTCAACAACACGTACCTGATCATGACCTCGCCGCGCACGAGCGGCTGGTACTCGCCGAATGCGGGGTCGGGGGGCGCATCCTCGTCAGCCCATCCACGCTGGAGTGAGTCAGCGTTCCGTGCCGCCTTCTGTGGACCCCTCCGACACGGTCCCCGCTGTGCATCGATACTCACCACAACCTTGCCGCGGTAGGATGGATCGGTCTTCTTAGACACCGTGTCGCCGTGGAAGAACTGGAGTCAGCCAAATAACGACACAGGGCTGGTGAGGCGGCCTGGGCTGGCTGTCCCGGTGTCGGCGAGCGGGGGACGCACGTTTGAGGTAAAGTCCTTCGGGAGACCCGGAAGGGAGCGGGTTGGTGGCATTGTCGGTGTTGCCCGCTGAAGCTGTTGGAAGGGAGGTGGGGAGGGAGGAAGGAGGGGAGAAGGAGGGGGAGGTGTTGATGAGATTGCTGTGGACCGTCAATCGCTGAATGGCCACTGAAATGTCAGACCTGCGGAACCAAATCCATCAAGCGGTGCACGCGATCCACTCCAGCGCCCTCCACCGCCCCCGTCCGGAAAGGGTGCCTGTAGGTGATCCCATCATCCGTCGCCACCCATAAAGTCCATCTTGGCTGTGAAAGTGCAGAGGATACTCGAGTATTGTGTGTATGAAATGAATGCTAGTGGTACAAGCACATTATGCCCATCTGTAGGTTGAGTCTAGAAGCTAGAGAAGAAGCGAGGCGACGAGGCCAAGCGCGAGCACAGTGCCGCTAACGGTCACCGGCACGGCACCCGACTTGATCGAGCTGCCGCCGTCCTGGTTGGACTGGACGGGGCCGCCAGTCGACCCAACCTTGCCGTTGTTGACATAGTTCGACGAGAGGGTGGCAAAGCCAATCGCAGGCTCGGGCGACATGCGGAAGGCGGTGTAGTAGTTCTTCATAAAGGCGGCGCCGAGGAGCCAGGCGCCAGCGCCGACGTTGGACAGGCAGTAGCGCGGGTCCGACGCCACCGCGCCGCGGAGAATGTCGGCGGTTTGGATGGGGTACTCCTTGCCGCCAAAGTAGAAGGAGGCGGTGGCGACAGTGTTGCACGGAATGACCCAGACGTTGTCGCCGTTGGGCTCCTGAGCGCCAGGGATCTGTGCGTGGAAGGCGCGCACAGCAGCGTCGGGCATCATGATGGCAGTCGAACCCGTGTCGATGACGGTGGGCGCGAGCCGGGCGTTGAACTTCTTGCCGTTGACCGAGAAGCCCTCGAGAGGCAGCTGCCACCAGTAGGTCGTGTTGGCGGGCATGTAGTTCACCTCGCCGGTGTAAATCTGCCTGTTGAGGCCGCCGAGGGTGAGCACGCCGCCGTTGGTCTGGCGGGTCTCGGTAATGCTGTTGCTCAGGAGGTAGGTCGAGGGGTCGGTGTTGTAGCGAGCGAGGAAGACACCGAACTGCTTGTCGGTCCAAACGTTCTCGGCGGTCGTGATCCAGAAGGGCGGGGGCGCCTTCATAGCCGGCCCGTTGGGGCCCTGCAGCGAGATGGAGGGCACACCAAGGCCCATTATGCCGGACAGCTGCGAGCCCATGTACTGTGCCACGGTTCCCTGCTGAACGAGGGCTGCGGAGTCAGCCGGAGCAATGCAAGGTATGTCTTGGCGACCGCTGTCCCATGGAGTTCAGGGATGCGGGTGAAGCCAGTTGTTCCCGAACTCACCAATCGGCTGGTCGTTGACAAAGTACCCTCCCATCTCAACGCGGTCGATCGCCCAGATGCCCGACGCCTCGCCAGTTCCGTATGCCTCGTACATGGGCGTGCTGGTGGGCTGGAACGTCGACGAGCGAACGTCAGAGAAGAGCGGGTGGCCCTCGCAACCACGACATGACTCGTCAAACAGCACAAAGTCCTGCGAGCCCGTGTCGGCGACGACGAGGAACTGTTGCGCGGGTGTGCCGACGCTGACGGGCGTGGCGTAACCCTGGTCACGGTTGTAGTTCATGAGGCTGGCGTTAGCGTGTGTGTGTAGCTGCGGCGCAGGCGTCGCTCGCATGGTATGCAACCTTCCTCTACGCAGGGACATGCGCAGATATTGTCGTCCGACTCACACAATGTCGCTCGCGGGCGCGGCGTTGTTCGAGCTTCCACCCTGGGCCTGGCTGCCTGGGTTGTCGTTGGACGAGACGGGGACGTTGGACGAGTCCTGCGGCCCGACCTGGCGGCGGCGGCGACGGTCCGACTCCTCAACAAACTCGAGGTCACGCTTGAGGCGCGCGTGACCGTCGGCGTCGAGAGCACGGGAAAAGCGAATGCGGTTGGTGATCATCTCGTCACGCGCAAAGGCGGCGCGGACTTCGGGGTTGGGGTGGTTTGCGCGCTCGCTAATGGGGTGGAGGACGAGGTCCACGGGAACTGTGGGCTGGTTGAAGCGCTCCTCGAGGGGGGCGGCGGCGACGCCGAGGGCGGAGAGAAGGAGGGTGGGGAGCATGATGACGATGTGCGGGGGAGGGAAGGGGGAGAGGGGGCTGTGTGGGGGTGACGCGGTTGTAGTTGTGTTGGATCGATGCCGATGTGGATGTTAAAGTGAATGGGGAGTGTGGTACGATATCCCAGTCGGGTCTCGGAGTCTAGAGTGACAGTAGTGGTGACACTGGGACACTGGGGTGTGATGAGTGAAATGCAAAAGAGATGGAGAGAGTGTGGAGTGTCGACGGGGAGTAGTTGTGGACAAATTGAAGAATGAAGAGGGAGAGAGGGAAGAGGAGAGATGATCGAGAGGGGTGGATGGAGTGGATGGAGTGGATGGAGTGGATGGAGTGGAGCGGGGAGAGAGAGAGACAAGAGACAATGGCAGGGGGGGGGGGGGGCCGAAGGGGGAGCCAAGCTGTGCCAAGAACGCGGAATGATCCTTTCATCAAGAGGCACTGCCTTTGCTTTCACCTTGGCTCTACTCTGGCTCTACTCTGACCCTCTGCTGCCCACTCTTTTGCCTATCATCTCGGACATGTACCCTCTTGTTCATCATCATCTTTTACTTGCACCGCTGTTGCTCTATGAATGCCTTTTTGAGGCTGTACGAGGCTGACAAGACGGTGTGGACGGTGTGGACGGGCATGTTGCTTGTTCAAGTTTAGCTCCTTAATCTACCGCCCTATGTTTACCCTTTTCAGCAAACACGACGTATCCCTCCGGCCTCCAACCACGCCTCACAGCTACACAAGTGCAGGCGTACGTACCACGTCACCCCTCACCCGCGGCCTCCCATGCGCGCTCCCGCTCCATTCTTCCGCACTCCTCTCTCCATCCCCTAGTCTAGCTAGTCTAGCCTTGCCTCCCTCCTCGCCACTCTCGGCGCCATGGTCGTGATCGTGGTCGTGATCGCTGTCTGGGCGCAAGAGTGCACGGTCGTTGTTGTTGTTTGTACTACTGTTGTTGTGTGTGCGTTTGATGTCTGTGATGATTTTCAGGCACTCGCAGCCCCGCAGCAATACGCGGGTGAAACAAACCTCTGACGCGACTGTAGGACCAGTGGGCAGCTTCAACAACCTTCGGACCAGAGGAGCGTGACGCGCGATCGACTTTCTCTACCTTTGCTTCCGATCCATCCATTCCATAACTGCCGCGTAATCCACACGCAGGTACACATGCTGTAGCCCTACGCTGATCAGGCTGATGAGCGCTCTGTAGAGCGGTGAGCGCAAGGCCTCGGTGTCGCTTGTGCCTGTTGAACTCCACTGCGGGGCGATGTTGATCGTCGGTTGATCGGTCAAGCCGTTGCTGCGGAGCTGCGGATCGCCGAAGACACCGAGACATCGCCACCAGGCAACTGCAGGCAGCCACAGGCAGCCAGCCAGTCGTTCAAAGATCGCATTCCAACAATTCAGTCACGACCCCTAACCTTCTTGGCATCGTACTCTCGCTTGCAACTCGCTTCAGCACCGCCAGCACCCTCGCCTTGTACAGCATACCCCGAGTTCCATGCCCACGCAGAGGATCCGAGCAGTGATCCGAAGCTTCTGTGCGCGCCCACGTTGGCATCCTCACATTCTGATCGATCTGGACGTGTGCACTGACCGCCTTGCTTCGCACCAACGTGTCCAGGCCAGATCTGCTTCCCAACTGTGCGCCACAGCCCAGCCACGGGGCGCTGGGGCGGTGAGCGGCCCCTGCGCGGCCTCGGCTCTCCGCATCCCAGCAGCCGGCTTAAGCATACGACCGCATCCCATTCCAGCACCCCCCACCTCCCATGCCTGACGCAGCCCCAGCGTCGTACTTTGCCCAGGAGCTCGCGGCCGCGCTCGCTGCGGCCCCGCCGCCCGGCTCGCGCGCCGAGGCAAACCTATGGTCCCACATCGTCCTCGGCGCGCGTCTAGAGGACAGCCTCGTCACCGAGATCCGCGGCCCCACCCCACCCCACAGCCTCCTCCCCTACCCGGGCGGCGCGACCTGCTTGGACGACAGCGAGGCGGAGCGCATCAAGATCCTCGGGCGCGTCGGGCACCACATCGCCACGATCGACCTCCTCGCCAACGCGCCCGACACCCACCTCCTCCTCTCGCTCGCGCCGCGCATCGTCCGCCGCTCCCTCCCCGTCTACTGCCCGTGGAGCCCCGACGTGCTGGTCGAATTCGCGGACCTGCGCACCCTCGAACAGTTCGCCCCCCTCCTCTCGGCGCAGGGGCGCGCCATGGCCCCCTCCTGCAAGCGGCACGTCGTGCACGTCAGCGATATGCTCTACGCGGGGGGCGAGAACGTCAACGTCGACGGCCTGCGCGCGCTCGCGCTCCTCTGCCTCACGCCCACGCAGCAGCTCGACCTCGTGTTCCACGGCCGCCGCGTGACCTCCGAGGACGAGTGGTCGCTCTGGATGGGCCTGTGTGCGCGCCTGCTCACGCCGCTGGCCAACCACCTCTCTGAGGGCACGGTCTCGGTCGTGGGGCTCGAGCGCCTCTTCCCCGCACGCACGGTGCACCTCATGACGGAGGCGGATGAGGAGGCCGAGACGGAGGAGGGTATCCTCGTCGCCGAGGTGCGCGAGCGCGCCGGCGCAATGGGCATCGAGGTGGGCGACGGGGGGTGGGCGCGGCTGCGCTTCGTGAGCGCCAGCGAGTGGCTCGAGGAAACGGGGATCGGGGACGAGGAGGCCGATCTGTGGTTCGCGCGGCCGCAGTACGTGCAGCCCCTCGCCGAGGAGCTGTGTCTCCAGAACCTCGGCAGCATGGCGCAGGACGAGTAGCCTCGCGCGCGCTAGTAGTGTCCCAGCAACTAGTTGATGATGCATATACAAAGTACACACGGGCGGTTGGACGCCCGACTATATATCCCTAATTACAGTCTATCCTCCTCTATGTCTGTCCTCCCCCTGTCCGGTCTATCATTCTAAAGCCCCGCGGGCCGTTTTACGTCCAGAGGAACGCGAGGGGGTGGGGCTTGGGCACGGAGTGTCCCTCGCGGCGGAGCTTCCTGCGCTCCTCGAAGCGGAGACCCCAGGCGATGGCGATGAAGCCGAACGTGCAGACGATCATGCACACGAGGTAGAACTTGGCGCCCACGGTCCAGTTGGGCTGCTGGCTAGCAGGGTAGGTCCAGAGCGTGATGAAGCCGTTGTTGAGGTACGCCATGATGGTGCCCGTCGCGATGGTGATTGTGCGCACGTCCGGCGCGTCCGAGAGGTGCGTCGTCGCCCACGCCGCGAGCAGGACGTAGGACACGTTGCCCATGTAGTTGAGGTACCAGCCGACCATGTGGGTGATGCGGTTGTCTGGGCGGATGGTGAGGATGACTTCGGAGGTGATGTTGATTGCCGAGTGGATAAGGAGCGAGGGGAGGCGGACGCCGAGCCAGTCCGAGAGGGCGCAGAGGGCGACAGTCGCGACGAGCTGGAGCGAGAAGCCGATGACGGGGAGGTAGTTGAGCTGCGCGACGGTGTAGCGCTTGACGCCGGGGGAGCTCCAGAGCGACTTGAGCCACAGGTTGAAGTAGTTGGAGGGGGCAATGTTGTAGCCAAACGCCCAGGTGAAGGCAATGGCCCAGAGCTGCCAGTACTTGAAGGCCTTGAGGAACGACTTGCCGTTGATGGGCTGGAGGGGCTCGCGCTTGACGCGGGCGGTGCGGCGGCGGGCGATCTCAAAGTCCTTGTCCGAGAGGTACCACTTGGCGAGGGGGTTGGGGCGGTCGGGGAAGCCGGGGATGGAGAAGTAGGCGAGGAGGGCGACGAAGATGGTGCAGATGCCGTTGACGATGAACCCCCAACGCCAGCCCGAGCGGCCGAGCGCGCCGTCCATGGTCGTCGAGAGGGCGCCCTGCATGACGCCGGCGAACATGGAGCCGATGGACTGGGCGCACGTGAAGAAGCCCATGCGCACGGCAACCTCGCTCGGCATGTACCACTGGGACATGACGGTGATGTAGCCGGGCCACGCGGTACCCTCGGCGAAGCCGATGAGGAAGCGGAGGGCATAGATGTGCTTGTAGCTCTGGGCCGTGGAGAGGACGCAGGTGAGGACGCCCCAGATGAGCTCGGCGGACGGGAGCCAGTAGTGCGGGCCGATGTACGACACGACAATGCACGACGGGTAGATGACGAGGACGTAGCCCACGTTAAAGAGAGTGGTGAAGTAGTTGTATTGGTCGCCGACAATGTTCAGCTCCTCCTGCATGCCCGAGACGTAGGCATTGGCCTGGATGTCAGCACTCGTCATCGCTGTCGGGGCCGATGCGCCTAGGGGCCCGGTGGTGCCAAGACATCTCCGTGGGCCCCGCAGGGCCGAGCCGTCCAAGAGAGCTTGGTGGTGCTCGGCGCAGAACACGCCCGAAGCGCGCTTCCACGACTCCCCCGTACCCTCGCCCGCCGTGACTCACAATGTTGACCTGGTCGAGGTACTTGAAGATGTAACCGAGGAAACCAACAAAGCAGAAGATGAGATCGAGCTTCCAGAGCTGCCGTCAGCCGCTGCCTGTGCGCGCTGGCCCGTGCGGGCACGTGTACTCACGAACCAGCGCTCGGCCTTCTTCTCGGCATCGCTGAGGTCGTCGTAGGGAATGACGTCGAGCTCCTCGAGCGACTGGTTCTTGAGCGGCGTCGGCGCGCCCGACGAAAACTCGGCGTCGAGATAAACCTGCTGTTCCTTCTCGCCGGCCATGGTAGTGAGTGTGGGTGGGTGTGATGGTGCTCCCGTTCATCGTGCAGCGCCTTTTAAACACGCGCGCCTTGAGTCGCGCCGACTCGCACCACAAAATGTTTGCGCTCCGGCGTCTGTCGCCATCGCTTGGCGCGCACTCATTGCGCGATGGCAGCGCAAAGTGTCAACGGCGCTGTGGAGGCGCGCCCGCAGACCCTGGATATCGGGGCTTCGTCCAACCACTTCCTCCGGAGGTACAGGAGCGCGCCGCGATATGCGGAGGCCCACGATATCCCTGCGCGAATGGTATCATCTGGAAGGGAGCGATGGCGTGCGTCGTCGCGATCGATAAGGCCCGGGGTAGCGAGTCGGGGGCCGCCGGGGGAATGCGGCGGGGCAGTGGCAGAAGAGGCGACGAGATGCCACACCGAGATTTCGGGCGATAATGGGCGGGGCTAGACCGGGAATCATATTCCGGCGGTATGCAGCTGTGCTTGACGTGCTTGATTTTTCCGGGCAGAGTCCGGGCCGCTTCTAGCGCCGTGCCTGGGTTCCAGCAAACGTTCTGGCGCGCATAGAGCGCGGTGCATTCATGCAGACAGCCCAGATGACCAGCGAGCCAGCGAGCATGCATCGTGGCGCGGCCTCGCCTGTGCCTGTGTGTGGTGGTGCCCCACGCCACCCAGCTGGTGCCACTGAGGAGTGCGAGGAGCGAGGAGGCGAGGCCAGCGGGGGCGAGGGGGAGATTGCCAAACCTGGCCCAGAGGCCAGTGCGGGGTGCAGTTTCGCGTTTCGAGAAGCCAAAGATCCACAGAGAAGCCAAAGATCGCGCGCACCAGATCTCAGCACGTGCTGATGCGATGCGCTCGACCGATCTGCAGTTCTGGCAGACCACATCCCTGCATCCATGTACAATCCATCTACCTGCCAGTTCCGCTGCCCACTCCGCCAACGCCTACACCCTCCCGGCCGCGCTGCCCACCACTGCCCGCTAAATCGTGTACCGGAAGTGTGGGTTCTCCATGTCGGTGAGGTCCTTCCCGATGTCCTCCTCGGGCGGCACGCTGCCGGCCTCGAGGGCGGCCTGCCGCTCCCGGTTGCGCCGGGCGTAGATGTACCACAGAGCCGCGCAGAGGACCATCACGACGGCGTTGCACACGATGAGCGTGATCATGGCGGGGACGTAGGTCGGGGCGTGCTCCTGCCGGAAGGTCTGGGGGCCGATGAGGTTGCCGGCGCAGTAGCAGACCATGAACATGCCGTTGTAGAACGTCTTCTTGGTGCGCCCGGCGACGTTGGTGATCACCAAACTCAGCGCGAGGATGTTGGGCACGGCATACGGGAGGACGAGGTAGAACCCGACGAGCCGGGCGATGCGGTTGCTCGCCGGGATGCCCCAGATCATGGCGGTGCCCGCGATGGAGATGAGGAGGGGCGCAAAGGCCATGGCGCAGCGGTTGCGCAGCTTGTCGGCGAGGAACATGAACCCGATGATCCAGATTGCGAGGGCGGCGTTCGCGATGCCGAGCAGCAGCGTCTGGCGCGTGTCGAACCCGAAGCCCTTGATGAGGATCGCGGAGAAGTTGGTGATCCCGCCGTTCGGGATACAGGTGATAATGCTGATGAGGGAGTAGAGGTAGAAGAGGGGGTCGGTGAGCGCCTCGCGCACCTGGTACATGCGGAAGGGCTCGCGGTCGACGCTCGAGTGGTTGTTAACGAGGCGCTCGCGGGCGATGACCTTGTCGTCGGCGCTGAGGAACCACGCCTTCTCCGGGCGGTCGGGAACGAGGAAGAAGAAGAGGAGGCCAAAGAACACCGTCGTCACGCCCAGGAGGATGTAGATGACCTTCCAGCCGGGGAGGGAGAGCTTGGCCTTGTCATCGGCGTCGTAGAGCGCGTAGGCGATGGCCGCCCCGAAGATGCCGCCGATCGAGTTACACGCCGTCCACAGGCCGGTGCGCGAGCCCTGCTCGGTCTTCTTGTACCACATGCCCGTGAAGAGCATGAGCGCTGGCCCGATCGAGCTCTCGAACTGGCGTCAGACGGCCCTCTAGGCGACTCACAAAGCCGAGGAAGAAGCGCACGACCATGAGCCCCGCGAACCCCTTGGCGACGGCCATGAAGCACAGCACGCCGCCCCAGATCGTAATGTTCGCGCCGGTGAAGATCGCCAGCGGGAGGCGCTGCTGCAGCAGCACCATGGGGTACGCGCCGACGATGTAGCCGAGGTAGAAGATGGACGAGAGCCACGAGTACTGCGAGAGGGTGAGGGCGTTGGACTCGCGGAAGCCCATGACGGACGCGTAGGTCATGGCGGTCTTGTCGAGGAACTGCAGGCCGTACACCGCCATCAGGTAGGGGAGGAGGATCCAGTCGACGCGGCGGCGCACGCGCGCGTCGTCCTCGGGCGAGACGTTGAGCTCCTCGCGCGCCTTCTCGACGACCGCGACATTCGTGGGGTCCTTGGCGGCCGAGGCGATCGAGGCCTTCTCGGCGTCGTGGGTTACTGTCATGGTGTGGGGTTGCGGGGTGGTCAGAGGTCGGGGTATGTTGAGGCTGCGGAGTGGGGGGGAAGTTGAGGCCGCTGGGAGTCGGTGTTGAGGACGAGCACCTCGGGGGGCTTTATACCTCGCCGGTGCGGAATGGGTGGACGCGGGGCCACCGGTCCCACGGGGCCGCTATCGTCGACTCGGATGTCGAAGACGGAATGGGCGACGTCGAGCTCGGATGTTGGTGGCGGAAAGGGCGGCGTCGGCCTCGGATGTAAGTTTGTGGGGTGGAGCGCGGCGTCGGATGTTCCACATCCGGGCCTTCCACTCCGGCTTTCTTCCTTTCATCCTCTGTGAGGAGCAGATCTGGGCCGGGTAAAGCAGCAGGCAATAGGTTATAGATAGCTGGGTTCGTGATACGGGTCGCGCGCAGAGATACACGCGAAGGCCAAGGCAGCACGGCGGCACCCCAACCTCGCATCACGTCACCGCCACATCCCTCCCGCCTACAGCCAGCGCCGAGATTAGCAGCAGTTTTGGCGTAGGTGCAAAGCGCGCGGGGAGCTCTGGACGCACCCCACGAAGGAATGGGGCTGCGTTCCGAACACCACCCACTCGTCCACAGTCCCCGCTTCACCCGCACCCGCGCCATCCCCGGCGCAGGCTCCCGTGAGCAGTGTTAGCGCAGCCGGACGGCACTGACTCAGCCAAGCTCCTGCGCACTCCAATGTACTTCTGTATGCCGCTGTTGCGGGCGGGACTCAGGCTCAGCGCCATCAAGGGTATACCGCCCCGCGTCCACGTCCACTCTGTTCAAGCGCTGCATCTCCTCCGTCATTTTAGTCAAGCATGTCAAGCGGGGCGTACGCGCTATCGTCAGCCCACCCCTCTGTAAACTCACATGACACCGCACCCCGCGCGCCCGCCGGCGTGCCCCGTCTTCTTCGAGTCGTCGTGCCCCCCGCGCCCGAGGTCGTCCGTCCCCTCGTGCACGACAACCCCGCGCCCGATGACGCTGTGCGTCCCGCACAGGCGCACGAGGCAGTCCTTGATGTCGATCTTGGCGACGCCGTCCCCGTCCGCCTGGACATTGCCCAGGTCGCCGACGTGCCGGTTCTTGTCGGCCGGCGCGCCGTGCTCGTGCCCGAAGGGGTTGTAGTGCGCGCCCGTGGACATGCACCCGTCGCTGAGGTCGCCGAACTCGTGCACGTGGAAGCCGTGCTCCTGGTTCGGGGAGAGGCCGCGGATCTGCGTCAGCTGTGCCGCGCGAGACGCACCTCGCCCGTCACGCTCATGTGGTGCCCCTTCTGCTGGAAGTAGACCCAGCCCGAGACGTCGTTGGGGCCGCTGATCGTCGCCATGCCCGCGAGGTGG